>OMKR01074225.1:0-11401 GCA_900302355.1 Cyttopsis rosea
TGCCCACTCCAGCGTTGAACTGTCCGACAAACCGGTTTTTCTTGTTTTAGTCTTTGTCTGTAGGTTGGTAGGAGAAGAATGGAGGTGTGATCCGCCTTACCAAAGGCAGGGCGGGGGAGGGGTTTGTAGCTGTTCCGTAGTTGAGAGTAACAGTGGTCAAGAGTCTGATCACCCCGGGTGGGAAAGTTAATATGCTGGTGGTATTTAGGCAAAACTTTCCTCATATTAGCCCTGTTGAAGTCGCCAACAACAATAGAAGCTGCCTCGGGGTGAGCGTTCTCTAGTCCATTAATTACTCCGTAAAGGTCGTCTAACGCGCACAATTTATCCGCCTGCGGGGGTATGTAGACTGCCGTGATTATAGCGGAGCTGAATTCCCTCGGGAGGTAGAAGGGTCGGACTTTTATAGTTAAGAGCTCCAGGTCCGGAGATCTTAGATCTTAGATCTTAGATCTTAAAAACTCCAGAGAACAAAAAGAAGATGTCCAATATATTTGACACACTTTATGTGTTAAACCTACTGGATCTACAGTAATCACTGTACATCTACTTACACAGGGTGAGTAACTCCTTTTTAGCAAACTCTGAGGTTCTCTGCACCCAACAACTGAATGTGACCAGACTTTCCTCCACATCACCATCGCCTACAGAAAGCATAAAATAAAGAGCTTGCAAAACCAATGTCAAGGAAATTCCATATAAAAGAGCATACATTAGTGCAATACTCCTACCTTGGTCTGTGAGGCTCCGTAGCCAGCCGATGATGGCCCTGATATTGTTGTCAGTCAAGGCCTTGGACCACTGGCCCTCTGTCTGCAGCATGCTGGCTTCCCCTCCAGATATCTACAGAAAAAGGTTGTAGGAGCAGAAATCAGCCAGCGGTCTCTACATTTTATATGAATGTATGAATGTCATTGGATATAGAGTAATGTAGAAGGTTCCATAGGTCTGATATCATAACAGGTCCTTGTGTAAGAAGTACCTTGTGTGATAATCATTATATAAAAAAACAAGATGGGTTTTGCACATTCCACATGATGGCCATTTGGAAACAAAACAAATCATAAAAGAGCAAGTGAGGCTCTCAGTACTTACTAAGAACTGTGGTTTACTTGTCCAGAAGCGTAGTTCAATTTCCCTCTTGTCGGGGATGAATGCTGGGGCTGTGTGCTGTGGATCTGCTGAGTGGCCCAGTAGAGTTCCCTTCTTACACAAGCTACTTTAGAACATGGTAATCCACTAATCTCACTCTCAGTCAACATTTCATTGGCTGCACAGTTGTGAGTACGAGCATGTGAGTACGGCGTGCGGCGTGCGTGCGTGTTTGTGTGTGACTGACTTCTCTTGTAAAGGAATTATGTGTAATGGTTTTACAAATCCACTAGATGGCAGCACATGTTTATGTACTCTTACTTGATCAAGCCTTTACCCTTTTCTGCACATAAAATATATTTCAATATTATAAATTGTATTATTGTATTGTATTATATTAGATAGACTGTGTCATCATGCATGAATCTTTGAGAATGTCATAGATAGGTCTTTATGTTAGTCATTACCATAAAACACAGTGGCAGATATAGGTTGTGCATCCATGCATATATGACCCCTCACCCCTTACTGACATACATACTGTATATTGCCAGTGCTGGCAATGTCAGATTCACCTAGGTGGCAGAAGGTGCGTCCAAATCCCACAAGGCCGAGGGCTGATTAATGACTAAAGGGGATTAGAGGGAGGGTCGGGACTCTCGGTGGCTACTGTGTCTGTCTACACAGTATCCGTGTCCCCACTACCGCGAGTCCTACTACGTAAGGCTAAATCTCTCCATGTCAAAAAGAAAAGGATCAACTTTTGACCAGACAGGAGAGAGACTCCAGGCCCACAATGTGACTCGTTGCCAGGCTGAGGTAGGCGCAGTGATGATCTAGCATTCTTTTGAAGTGTTTTATCCATCCATCCATCTATCTATGTCGCGTATTTCATACTGTACATCTTCTCTCCAGGAATGTTCAGAAATCTGTGGATATATTTTGGAAACCAATTCATAGACTCAATTATCAACAGGATATGTTTTGCCATGCATTTTATGTCCAACTCATTGTTTGCTGCTGTAAAGTAAATTGATTGTTTACATTGACGTCTCTGTCAACTTAAGCAACCGCGGGGAGAACGGAATATTGATTTTCACATTGACCGCTGTGCATTCACTTGTAGTTTCGCAGGACCTGCCAACACCTTTGACCATTATGCTGTGTCCACAAGATATTGATCATACCTCCCAAACTAAGCCGCTTACGAGAGCACCTTCAGGGAGCCGCACAGCCAATCCCCTGCCCCTTGGTCCACCACGCTAGCTCGAGGGTAACCGGTTCCTCTCCACTGTTCCGCCTGTGTCCCACCCGTAACCCGCAACCCATCTTCAACGCACAGTGAAACCACACATCTAAGATGGCCGTTTTGAGAGTCAAATTCACCAAGACCAAAAGGGACAAGCTGGCCCAGGTACTGTGGATCTTGAATTGGATCTCGGTGGTAACGGGCATCATCCTGTTCAGTCTCGGGCTCTTTCTGAAGGTTGAGATCTACAAGCGCTGGGAGCTGATGGCCGAGAGGGACATCCATTATGTCCCCAACATGCTGATCGCCGTAGGACTCATCGCCTGCGGCATCAACTTCCTGGGAGGGAAGATCTGCTACGACTGCGTTGACACCACCAAGTTTTTGCGCTGGAAGCTCATCATGCTCCCCTACATTATATGCACCTTCTTCTTCACCTTCTGCGTGCTGGTGGGGGCGTTGATGTGCTACAGCATACGCAGTGATCTGGAGGAGTCTCTGGCCCTGGGGCTGACGGAGGCCATGAGGTTCTACAAGGACACGGACACGCCGGGACGCTGCTTCTTAAAGCGTACCGTGGACCTGCTGCAGATCGAGTTCCAGTGCTGCGGCAACGGCGGCTACAAAGACTGGTTCCGGATCCAGTGGGTCAGCAACCGCTACCTGGACATGTCCTCCAAGGAGGTGGCGGAGTAAGTGTTCACTGCCCAATTCAGCTAACAGACAGCGTCAGGACACCCAGCCAGAAGGCATTGGAAGTCTACGTATTTTCACATTGTCTGATCTAACATCCAACGAGACAGGTTCTGTCAACCCACCTTTAACGCCTCTTTCTCTCCTGTTTCACAGCCGGCTAAGGAGCAATGTGGAGGGGAAGTACCTCATAGACGGTGTCCCTTTCAGCTGCTGCAACACAAACTCTCCGCGGCCGTGCATCCAGCAGCAGATCACCAACAACTCTGCGCACTATAACTACGACCACCAAACAGAGGAGATAAACCTGTGGATGAAGGGCTGTCGACAAGCGCTATTGGACTACTACACCCACATCATGCAGTCCATCGGCCTCACCGTCCTCATCACCTGGCTGTTTGAGGTCAGCACGCCAAAATATTCAATTGTATTTACTTGACAAGTAGAATAGAGCGTTTCAAAATTGTCTTGTTTTATTTTTACTTTGTAGGAAGTCACGAGTCCATTCATTCCTCCCTTTGCTTGGTTACAAGTATTGCTAATACACTTTGCACACTGACTAATCACCACCATAATCTGAGCTGTTATATTATCTCTGGGTTATCCATACAGCATTCTGGTTGGATACCCGCTGTGCTCCATCATTACAACTAAGACATCCATCACAGAGCTGCATTTGGGCTTGTCAGCAACCCGCATTAAACTACGTCTATCACCATTTCACACGCATCATATCGAAACGGGGAACATTAAATACAAAAATTTAGTTAGAGAAGGAGTAGTATGCAAGGGGCTTTCATTTCTTTCTCACATTAATAATTACTTAATAAGTGCATCAAGTATCTAAATGTTCCTCTCTGTCCTCAGCTGTCGGTGTTGACTGGCGTGCGCTACCTCCAGACCTCGTTGGAGAACATGCTGAAACAAGGAGACCCCAACTCGGAGTCGGACGGCTGGCTCCTGGAGAACAGCTTCGTGGAGACGGCTCGCTCCAACCTCAACATCATCAAAAACCTCGGGAAGTGCAACCAGATAGACACGGCCAACAACGGAGACCCCAACATCAACATCCCTTCCACCTCCGTAGCCCACTACGGGCCAGACAACGTGCCACCCAAGCAAATACCCAGCGACAGTTGACCCTCGGTCTGGAGGTCAAAGCCTGACTCTACAGGAAGAAAGACAGTAGACATGATCATTACTGGAAGGCTTTATGACAGGCAACGTCTCCTCTAAAACGTGCATAATGCCTTATCGGCTTTCTAATCATGTTTGAAGGTATGATTTCCTTTAAAAAACAAAATAGGGATTCCTATTCAAGGTAACACCTTAATATTATTTCACTGCACATCTCTAGTTCGTTACTGTAATCCCTTGTTTACACAGAACAACCGATTGCCTGCATAGTGGTAATAACACAAGTGTCTCTTAACACACATGGAGGCTAAAGGTGACAATTGCGCCTGTAAATACAAGACATCGCCTATACTGTATAGGCGATGTCTTGTTGAGATAGACGTTTCTGCCTATATGCGTAAAAAGTTATCATTCTCGTTAAGTTTTGAAATACAAAAGGTTTTGCAACAAAAATAAAACAAGGACATAATGCTTTGATACAATTATCAAAGCAACAGCTATTCTTTTTAGATTACATACAACAGGTTTAGGCAAGGGCTGATTTATTCACATAACCTTGGCATGGAATATTTAACAGATGGAGTATGCATTTTTGGGCTGCTTAAAGGCCTTGACGACAATCTTGCAATTTTCACCAGCCTTAAGACAAGCGAGTGAGCATACTGTACAAATACTTTTGAGTATTTGTGTATATATAGTAAGTGTAGTAATATGGCAGTTAAATGAAATCCTAGTATTTTCTATGGTGGATTAGTGAACTAAATAAGTTTTATTAACATGTTGTAATCCAGATTGTCATTTTCAGTGACTTTTCTAGAAGTTCCTTAATGGGAAGCCAGCTGTCACCGCCACAACACATCTTGTGTGCCTCAGAAATATAATAGTGAAAGTTTCATCTCTGACATGATGAGTGAACAGTGTTTAGAATTAAATTTTTGTCAGCGGTTGCTGGGACATGCAATAGTATAACCTTAATCTTTGCAAAAGACCAGTGAATATCAACCTTGACCAACTGGGCTTGACTATATCGTTTAAAAAACCTGTGTGCTGACAGGAACTTTTATATTGATGAAATATGGACCTGCATGCCAAAGTGCACAGGAACTTAGAAATTACAAATTCTGAATTTGCCAATAAATTTAAATGAGGCACTTGAGGTAAAAATAAAAATAAAAGATACTTTAATATTTGATGGAACTTGATGTGAATTAAATTGGACAATCTGCTGAAATAAACCTTTTACCATCCAAAGTGTGAGAATGGTTGAAAGACTAAATATTGAGTGGTTCCTTTTCAGTTCAACAGCCATTTTCTCCAACAGTCACACAAAAATAAGATTACACAGTGATCCTCATGAAAATCCACCATGGTGTTGAAATCTGCAGTGCCCAATAGTATCAGGGATACAATAAATTACAATAATATACAGACTGGAAGAGTATGAATGAATTGTTATGATGGAGCTGCAGTCGATATTGTAGTGTAGAGGATTCACGTGATCAAAATGAGACGACTAGTGACTTAACTTGTGTTCTAAGCTTTCATTAAATTTTTAGGAGTGTTAAATATGAATGTCTTTGTTCTCAGACAAACAAAAGAAACAGTTTGGAGATAGACCAGGGTGTTTATTTCAACAGCCTAGAAGTCATATATAACCGTCAAGCAACACAAAAGGAAGAAATCAAATATGCACACAATTTCTAACTTTGCTTAAAGAGATGTACAATTGTGAACAAGGAAATAATAGCAGATCACTTCTTACTTTTCAATAAAATGTACAGATTTGTCTTAAATAGTATATATTGAAATTGTGATTGACTTGGTAAATGCAATTTGTGTATAGAGTATTTTTACTGGCATTATGCAGGTATGAAGCTTTATCCAGTAGTAATGTATTCTAGCATATTAGTGCCCTATATGCATGGGGAAATGGTATTTTCAGCCATTATCTGGAAACTTTACCTTAAATCATTTGGAAGATATTACACATCTAAAAATATGGATCTGGGTGGGCTAATAGCGCATTTAAATTTATCTTCTGAAGCCCCTCATAGAAGTTCCAGTACACTGATACTTATTCCTGCAACCATAGATGTAAAACACAGAACATGGCCGACATATTCAAAAAACATTCTCTGCCAAAATGGCCAGTTATATAGATGGGGTTTTTTTGTTAGTTTTTTTCAAAATAATCATTTAATGACCTGTACCATTCAGACATTAAAAGTACCAATTAGCTTTTAAATAGAAAGTGTTTATCTATAAATTTTCCATATAATTATTTATATACTGTATATAAAATTCTATAAGCCGAATGATCTGTAACGTGACTGCCATGTGGACATCCAAGCGGTCTGACTAAAATTAAAAATAAGAAGCATGATCCATGTTTCAAGTTCAAAGAAGTAGGTATCCATATAGTATAACCCACATTAACAAAACAAAAACTCCAACATAAGAGAGAGTGCAGAGAATTCACAGCAGAGAATTCACAGGACGCCTTGGGAGACACTTCACACATAACCCGATCATGGAAACATCAATGTGTATGTGATGTGTCTTTATTTGAAGATCCCTCTTTTGGAGAGGACATATGACACATGAGACCAACTGTCAGAGCAGAAAGCAAAAAAATTAAAGCAAGGCGACTTAGGTTTATTAATTTCATCTTCTTCCCCCACTCTGGATTCCACCTGTGGGGCCCTCGGGGAAGGAACGCCCCTCTGCGATCCCCTCGTCCCAAAGAGCAGCTTTGCTTATATGTGTGTGTGTGTGTGGGTTTCTCTGGTTCTACCCACCAGGCTCATCACAACATTTGCCACTCGAAAGCAAACATGGCGTTGACCACCTCCAGGCTGCGGGCAATCTCCTCCAGGATGCAGTGCTGCTGCCACAGCTGGTGCAGCTTCCTGTAGCGCTCGGGGCAGAGGTGCAGCGGGTTTCCTCTCCTGGGGATCAGAGACACACAGTTCTATATGAAGCGCACACACACACACACTACATGTGTAATGTGATACTATTTGGATTTCATAAAACTGATCAACTGTGTGGATTTAAACCAATAGTGCAACAAATCAGTGGCATTTGGAGAAAAAAAAACCCCCAAACATTTCGATTTGATAATTGTGTAAAATCAAACTTATTCAGCTCGCATGGCAACCAGACACATAAAGCAGTGACAATCATGAAATTGTAGTTGACGATTAATTACTGCACTGAACAATACAAATGGAATTTTAACTAACATTTTGGGGGAGTTATTAAGACACATTTTTTTCTTTCATACATTTCATGATTAAGAGGACTAGAGGTCAGCACTGGGAAACCAGGGAGACTTCCAAAAAATTCCCCAAACAAAGATAGCACCGAAGATAAACCAAAAGAAGCCGGTTGATAACATCAGGAAGTAAAAGCAAAGTGTCTCACCCGAGCTGGGGGTCGGTTTCCCCGTAGTCGTCGAGGTACGGAGCGTGGTAAGTGCTTCCTCGTGTCTTGCTCGCCTTCAGCACAATCTCACACTCTCTTATCCTGTCAACGTGGCAAAAACAACCAAAGTTGGGATTTAGAGAATTAATAATTAAAGACATAACAACACACGATAATAACACATTAATATGCTTTGGAAATCTTTGCAATATAACCTGATTAATTCCAATTCAATGATATTATAGGTTGTATCAGTAGGATTGTCACAGCTTCAAACCTGAAACAGGGTATAATGCTAAGAATAAGTGAATTCTTGTAGCTGTTGATAGTCCCATGTTGATCCCCATTACATATTGGCTACAGAGATATTGTATTTCGAAAAACAGGCAGTCTGGATGTTGAAATAGTTTAAAGACTGTTGAAGGCAAACAAACACGTGTATTTCTACTGATTGCCAATAGGTGGTACTATTTCCCAAAGAATGTCAAAACGGACCGCTATTGGCTTTGAGGCTCATCCAACCCACCTGAGGAATATGCCAACTCCGGCGCCGCACGTAGCGGCGTGGGCGGTGCACGCTCCCACGTCCTCCCCCTCCAGCTGGGTCTGGCAACAGGAGCTCTGGGAGCACAGCATGGTCCCACACACCAGGCACAGCGTGGGGTGCTTCCGCTCGTCGTCTGTCAAGTTGGGACACCTGAGGGAAGCGGAACGGAGGACACAGCTCAGTGGAAACGCAGCGACGGCTTCAAATGGAGGATGGGGAACAAAATAAACTCCACTATGGGCTGGAATTTCCCAACTTACTGGAAATGACTTGCTTGGTTAAGGAGCACGCTATAATCCTCTGGAAGATCAATCAGATGATTCCTTCTCCTGGGGTATCTGCACAGTGTAAATTATAAAATCATGCAACTTATTGCAAAACTCGCAGTAACTAAACCAATGCAAGGGGAATGAGGCGATACCTGATTGTCTGGATTTCACTTTTCAGAATTTTGGTTACAGCTGGGCTCTTGCACCACCTAAAGAACAATCACCATGATTACAGTAGCACAGGATGCTTATCATGCACCACACAGGTCAAACTATTTACCACATACCACAACCACTGTGAGTACCTGTGTAGCAGCAGAGTAACAGTCTCCCTGTGCTCCTGGAAGAGCTGGAACACATTGGAAGGTAATGCCAGGTAACTGCACAGCGCCTCCACATGTCCTTGAGAGGTGACTGCAACAGAGAGACCTTGGTGACTTAGTGAAGCCAAGTCACAAGCATTGAGCACACAAGCATTGATCCAGATATCCTCTCTGGTATAATTATGATCCTTGAGCTACCTGCAGTACTGGAGAGCTCCTCCGGCGGGGGCACTCCTGTAAGGCCATTGAAAAAGAGAGCGGCGCAGCGCAGGAAAGGTGCCATTCCTCTCCTCACTCGTTCAGCCACAACGCTACCAGACACATCAGAATTCAGTCTGATGAAGCACAGAGCAATGTGTCAAACGAATCTCTGGACAGATCAGTATTTACTGGGGCTGGGCGATGTCATGATACGAGACTAGATATCCTCTGGGATTTTGGTTATCATAATATTGTGATATACTGTAGATAAATGTTTTCTTTAAAGCTGAATTACAGTAACGCAGTTTGTTTCTGAACTCAAATCAACCAATCAATGCCTCTGCCTGTTTGGTTCCAATATCCACACACTAATAATTACCACACTAATTATCTGTTTCTCTTGTGTGTAAATAGCTTATGTAAGCACCAAAAGTCACCCTCAAAATATCGTCAAATTATACTTGAGGTATTCGTCAAAGTTTTCTGTGATATTAGATTTTTTTCAATATCGCACAGTCCTAGTATTTACCTCTTAGTTCACAGCATAAGAGGCAGTCGGCCGTGTTTAAACGTGTTGACTGATTAATCACTGGTTAGGAATGTAGATCATGATGGGAGGAGAAGAAAAGAGACACTTGCATATTGTGTAATAAACAACTTGTGGATTATCCGGAAAGTTTTTGAGGTTCTCGTACCCTCCAGTGTGTTGCGACACCGTGACATAGAGCTCTGCTGCTGCCCGGGCTTCTTCCCCTTCCTCCCCAACCGCCACTGCAGGGAAGTCTGGACACAAATATTACATTGCGTGGACAATTCATTAACTCATCACTACAAGGTGGGTTTAAACTTCCAAGGTGTTGCTGGGATTGTTGTACCTGAAGAAGAGAGCAGGACCTGCAGCAGGTGAGCCATGGTGACCAGGTGCAGGATGTACAGGTGGTTGTAGGCCGAGCTGACAGCTGACGGCTGCAGGTCTACAGCCTCCTCCTGGTACAGAGCGGGAATAGAGAGGACCAGCCCCACCTGGCAAAATAATACAAAACCTGGCTCATATACGTGATCCTTTGTAAATCCAAGTTAAAGTCTGTAAACTACAGAAATCTGTGAAAATTTGACGTTCATTGTATTTATTTTCAGTTTTTGTTCTATTTTGATTGACGGGATAAGGCAACCTGCTCAGGGGTATTACAACAAATATCATTCCAGTTTTAGAGATGAATAAATAAAAATAATAAAAAATAATAAAAATAGATAAAGATATTACTAAATGTATATTTGTTCAAAATATACAACTAATATTTTTGTAAAGACAAGGCATGAATTGAGATGAAGGCAATTTTTAATAAGTCTACCAGAAGATGGAAGAAGTCCACCTCCAGAAGAGAAGGGGTGTTTTCTCTGCTCATGGCCGGCAACAAGACTGTAGATGGAGAATGAGCTGTAACTACACACATCACTGCACAAAAATAGAAAGAAGAGGTCAGCGTGTGCATATTTGAATAGACCGTGCACCTCCGAGCATGTCTGTAAAGTGCTGCTGGATGACAGCCTGGGAACTCTTCAGCCTCTGGGCTCCTGAAAACTGGATGACTGCCTTCAGACCTGCCAGCTGAAAAAAAATAAAAAATATATAAGAGTAGGTTAATACTTTATAGATATATATATAAATAAATAACAGATATAAACACTTATTTTTATGGTATCAAACCTGTCTGTTCTGTAAAGATCCAAACAGTGGCTTGTCTTCTTCCTGCAATACATTCTCTGTGAAGACACAAATTTAATTAAAATCTTATTAAATAAGGGAAATTGTGATTAACTTTGGAATGATGACGGGACAGAGACTTATTGATCCTGTGTCTTACCAATGGCTTGGATGGTGAAGGCACAGGTGTTCCAGGCCATGGTGGGCACATACGGGCACAGCTCATTGGGCGCCGTCTGCAGTCCCACCCTGTGTACAGTGGTCGCACACACCACCAGCATCTCTGCTATGCTGTCTGAGAATTTCCTCCTGAAATAAACCAGCACAGGAGAAGTTAGCCATCTACACTTGAAACTGAAAAGAACCTCTGAGAAGATTGCGAGTTCACGGTGGGTCTCACGGTTCTTGTACTCCAAAGCTGAGAATGGATCTGAAGTCTGCCTGGCCCTCTCCACAAAGCCCCATGTCTTCATCATGACTACTGCTCTCTACGAAGGACAAAGAAAAACAACCGATTTTCTCACACTGGTTCAACCCCATGTTTTTCAGTCATCATTAGTAAGACACAACGATATCTGTTAGAGTACCTCAATATACTTTAATTGCTAATTTATTTGAATTAATCAGGTTTCAAATTCAAATTATACATTTTAATTAAAACACATTCCAGTGTGTGTTCTTACCCGTATCCTCATTGATAGACTTGAGGCCCTTGATTCTAGCAGAGAGAATCTGAATCCAGCGAGGCAGAGTCAGGTG
>OMKR01074227.1:0-11691 GCA_900302355.1 Cyttopsis rosea
TATATATATACACACACATATATATAAAAATAAAGATAGTTAACTGGAGGGATTATTTCTCCTCAAGCTCTTTCACACAACACAAAGTAAAATAACATTTTTTTTCTTTGCTTAAACTCCACCATATTTGTAAATGGGCAATGATAGGACAATCGTAGACCACAAGCAAGGTGGGGTCAGTGAGGCTGTGGAAGACGCAGAGACAAGAGAGAGACGACAGACTGTAGACTGTCATTTCAAAAGAAATAAGATGGCTCCCGTCATTTGACTATCTTCTGTTTAGATTCAGCGTTTCCAATACTGATGCAATGCCAAAATATTTAACACACTTCAACAATGATGAATGAATGAATTTAGCTACTTAATGATAATGTTACAACCCATGTAATCAACGGGGCTATGCAGTGAGAAATGAATCGAAACCATAAAAAGTAAAACAGTACTAACGCTCTCCAAGCCACAAGTGATCATGCCATCATGCGGAGAAAAGAGCCTCCTTACCATCATCACCGCCCTCTTCAGCAGAGGAGCCCGAAGGAGTCGAGGCAAACTCCTTCCATTTCCTCCTCTTCTTGGGTGGAGGCTCTGCTCTGGTCTTCGCTTGTTTCGGCCGTGGCTTCTGGCTCAGGGTGACGGAACAAGCCGCCGACAAGCCCAACAGGGTCTTCACCTGAGAACCCCTGGGTTCCAGAACAGAAAGAGTGGCAACAGTGAAAAGCAATATCAAATGGATACAAATAAAATAACAAGAGTGGAAAGGCTGAATGGCATCAGTCATTACTTGTTGCAGATTACCTCAGGGAGTTTATGGGCTTGCAGCGTGGCTTGCGGCTACACACTCGTACATACTCCCTCTTGTTGACCGTGTCCAGAAACTTGACGTACACCCTCTGATACATGGACTTTGCGTCGCCAAAATATCCAAGGTACTGCACACAAACAAGAAAAAAAGAGACAATGAATCTATTAAAAATAGAGATTAGACAAAACCTTGCATATTGATCGCAAAGTATGGAGAATATTCTGATATTGAAACCGGAGGGGTGCGCGTGTTTTTCTACTAACGCTGTTGGTGGCAGAGAACACCCTCTTGCTGTCTCTCAGCTCAGGGATAAACTTCTGCAGCAGAGCCTTTTGGACCTTCCAGATGGCCGGAGGCTCGCGTCCCGCTCTCATGGTCATCTGCCCACACACATTCACACAGCACACAGGACAGGCCTCAGCAAGGAGCAACAGCTATTAACAAGGATTATCCACATGTTCAAGTGTTCAGTTGTTACAAATCCAAAAGCTATTTTCGGCAGCAGACAGAACCCTTCTCAGCACGCTGCTCTCAGCTATGCACCATGTCCTTAGGATGCAGTTATGACTTTTTGACACAGATACCAGATACCATCTGGCAATTTGTAATACAATTGCAGATTATCTTAAGCTTTAAGATTTACCTATCTTTAGCTATTGAACAATTACCATAAAAAGACAACAATATAAAGCCAAATGAATATGAAATGCCCTTGTTCGGTTAAAAAGCTACCATTTTAAAAGGACCAAAGAATGAAAACTATTTAGTGATAAATTTGTTTACATTTAGATAGTTATGTTCCTTTCAGATGGGTGAAGTTGGTTTGGCTTGGCTAATGTGTGGGAGATTACTTTATTCATTTATTTTTTTCCCCGCTTTCAACTTTGTATTGCAAGAAATTCAAGTGTCAAATTCAGCCAGAGCTGGGAAGTATTCCATGTTGCTTTGCTTTAACTAGATTATGTACAATGCAAATTTGTTAAAAATTGAATATGCAATAAATGAGCAACAAGTTCATATGCTCTTGCAAACATTTTATAACTTCTTATCATTATCAGTTTATTGTCAAATCATCATGCCGACTGGAGTACAGTAAATAGTGTCAAGGTTTTCTGCAGATATGACCACACAGGAGAGTGGAACTTGGCACCAACATAGGAGCCAACACCACAATGCCAACAACTGACATTTTAAAGTAATGTGGATCATTTAAGGATTTCTGGTGGACAACAGTGACTAAGCAAAGTGGTGTTCAAAACCAAAAGAAACGAAGCAGAAGATGTTCCTGCAGGACACGCATAATACGTAGGTTTCAAACACTGACATTACAAAAACTCACAAAGCTCTGTGAAACTGATTATTGTCCACCAATAGATTGGTGCTTCGCTTCCCAGGACCTAACACCAAGCTCTGGTGCTTAATTTTCCCAAGCAGCAAGGTAAACTGTAGCCTGGTTCCACCAGTCTTTCTTGCTTGTCTTTACACTCCCTATCACAAGAGAGACTGGCCTTTTGCAGCGAGCATTTGCCATCAATCCATGCCTTGACAGACAACACCTTCAGCACCTTCAACATTCACGACCGAATTGTCCCAGTTGCGTAATGGAGAGGGAGCGATTGGGGTACAAGTTGTGCCCGCGATGTCCGCTCCGCATCCCCGTGCCTCCAAATAACAACAAATCATTTTTTAGATGTATTTTATTTTAATAAAATACATCTAAAATAACAGCAGTAAGTACAACAGCACAGACACCAGAGAGCATAAAGTGCATACTACACTCAGTGTGAACTTTATTAGGCACACCTGTACAATCCAATGTAATCCAATACACCAGCTCTGCCATGAATTCTACTTTTATGAAGTTTCTAATGTTCAGTTTTTGTTGACATAGTCGGAAATGTGTAAAATAAATTATACGTTTATGACCAATGTTTCAATTTTTTTGCCCTCCCTATTTACATACATGAGGGGCAGAACATTAGAAACACCTTTGAATATAATGCTGATCACCTTGATGCTAAAACATAGAATAGAATTAACACCACTTCTATGAAAAAACATAAAACAATCCTGAACATTATAGGCAACATAAAGAAAAATGTATGGCTGAGCTTGTGTATTGGATTACATTGGATTGTACAGGGGTACCTAATAAAGTGCACACTGTGTATATCCTCCGAAAATAGGATGTAGATAGGATAATGGGATACCATCTCCTTCGTCACCAACAGGGCAAGCTGATAAATCAAGCTCTTTCCATCGTAAGAACAGCAAAAATGTGTTTTCCTCTGATGAAATCAAACAGTGCAGACTTTTGTTCGTGTTTTATTGCTGTTATAACATACAATATAATTTACAATCATATATTTCTGCTAAAACTGATGCTATGGCTGCATCTGATTGGTCTGTCACACCAGAGAACCAACCCCAGACCTTGCGCTATATGCTCAAGGTCTCGCGAGGCTAGGTAAAGTGTGCTAATATTATCCAACAATGTGCTTCAAATCCATACCTTTAGGCTCTCAATGTCCTCATTCCTGACGACAAACTCGTCTCTCTCCCGATACATTCCTTCCCCTCCGCTATCTGAAAGCTCTTCATCGGTCAGTCCCTCAATCGCCACACTTGGCAACTGGACAGCCAGCTGGCCTGGAGCTGGAGGAGGCTCCTTGGATACCTCCTGGACTGAAGACACCGACGCTGCTGGCAAGGTGTTTGCTGCGGCCTGTTTGGGAGCAGCCGTGGGCACCACTTGGGTCCCAGAAACAGCCGGTGGCAAGGTGGATGCGTGGTCTGACTTCATCATAGAACAAGGGATCCCATTGTCTAAAGATTAAAAAAAAGAAAATAAATTATATACTTTTTAATAAAACGGCAGCCTAGTAAAGCCATCATGTTATACTTAATAATGAATCAAAACACTTGGCAGTTTTAAGAGTAGATGGAATGTGTCAAGATCTTTTTAAACACAGTGACACAATTAACCTCCATTCTTTATGTAGGATTACGATTTTTAGAATATAATATCATTAATGTTTCTATCAACTGATGTTTGTCTTTTAACCATACAGCCAAGTTCCAAATGGTCATTTATTACAAATTTTTTGGGAAGAGCATCAATCCACCTGCTTACAACAGTGTGGCTATGCAAATAAGAGGATTCATTTATTTATTTATAGATCTTGGATCTATAGTAGCAATGACAGAAGTGGTCAGACTCACATTTTAAGACATGGCATCAATATAATAGCTCTTGATGACAATAACAGCTGTTTCTACTACAGCTGATTACAGCCATTATAAATATGATATAATAAAATTACATTACATAATTAAATATGAGATAGCGGAGCGAGTATTTTTAAAAACTGTGCCAAGGTGTCATTACCTGTCCTGGCCCTCCTATCAGAGGCCTCATCCAGGGATGAAAGGGCTGAGCTGATGCTGTTTCTGAGGGCTTGGTTCTTGCCAGTGTTCTCCTCCTCGTCTGAACTGAACGATGGCAGAGTCTCAAGGTTCTTATGAAGATCCTCATCCAGCCGTTTCTGTTGAGAGCTGCCCCCATGGCCTTCTTGGGAAATCAAAGGCCCTGAATGAGGCTGCAGTTTGGTATGCAATGATGGCAAGGGGCATGGAGGCTGTTTGGACGAGGTGGAAGGCTTTCTGGGACGACTGATGGTCCGAGCAGGATTAGGAGAGTACTGCTGTTTGGGGCCAGATTTGAGGAAGTCCAGGAAGGAACCTATGAAGCCAGTTTTGACCTCTGGTTGTTTCTCTTCTACTTCCCGAATCTTCTGCCTGATTCTTTCCTGCTGCTGATAACCGTCGTACTGTGTGTGCGAGGTGGAGGCAGAGCTAGGGTCACTATTTCGTGAGTTCTGTCTCTTGGCTGGCCCGGTGCGCTTGGCTGGTCTGGCCTGTGCATTCTCCTCCTCGGGACCAGATGACTTGGTTACAGATTTTGACCGAGCCTTCTTTTTACCAAAGCCTTCAGAGCCTTGACACTCTATGAGGCTGTCTTCTATTTTAATATCCTTTATGTTGCCTTTGACACTATTTTGGAGGCCTGAGGAATCAAACACCTGGCTGGCTAGATGGTAGTCACCCTCAGAGATTCCTCCATCACCATTTGGATTAAGATCAGAACCGTTGTTGGTGTGAACAGAATTTCCCTGGCAGTCTGTAGTCGTGTGACCTCCATTTAGTGTCATAGTCTGGGAGTTTGTGTTGGTCATGATCGTCTGTTGCTCTGTAGAAAAACTAGGTGACATATGCCTCACATCCACGGCCTGAAAGTGACCCTTGTTTTCCGTTGGGTTTGTCATCACTGTCATTTCTCTTTCCATTGCAGACGTGGCTTTGACAAAGTCCTGCGGTGTGACACCACATGCAGCCACCGTGGCAGCCAGGATGTCATCGACATTGGATAGAATGTTCCTCTCGTCCACCATTAGCATCGAGTCTGGGAAGCAAATGGAGTTGAGAGTAAAGTGGTTCTTGGCATCATGTGACTGGTGGTTTGTCACTTGGCTGTAGTGGTCTTTTGATGTTAGAAGGTGTTTAGAGGAATCGGTGCCTCCTGAGCTCTGTTCAGTTACTACCGCGCCCTGCTGACTCTGGCTTTCGTTAACGCTAGAACTTAAAAGTTCTCTATCCATATGGAGGTACTGTACCTGAACAGGGTCTGACATAGGCACTGACTGCATATGTGATGACACTACCTTGGAGACGTTTTGACTGTGATGGGCAAGGGGCTGTTGAAGTAGAATCATCTGGTTGTGCTCAAGGACAACCTGGGTGTTTGGGACCCTGATGAAATGGGTTTGGCGTTCAGGGTTTTGCCCCTGGTCTAGGCTATGGTTCTGATGGTTTTGTTGAGGTGGCTCGGGGGATTTGAGAAGGAGAGAGTGATGCTTGAGCTGCTCTGAGCTGACAGCTAAATGCGAAGAGATAATACTAGAGTTCGTAGTTTTCAAATCGTCTGTTCCTGGATTGTTGGCACTGCTTAGCTGTACTATGTGCTGTTGGTGGTAAGACTCGAGCCTTTCCTCCTTTACCTGGGCTATGTTTGTTGGATCTAGTCCCATAAGATGATCCTCGCGTGAATTGCTCCTGATTACACTCTTTGTCTTGTAGCGATCATCCATTTTTGAGACAACATAAACCACATTGTTGTTTGTGCCCATATTACTGTCAGAATTTGTCTCCATGGGAGCCTGGAGGTCTTGAATAGGAAGCTCTTCAAGTTTGTGTTTGGCATAGGAGGGCTTTAGATCCTGTACTGAGGGCCCAACATTGTTCTGTAAGGCTTGCGAATTAGCAACTGAGGAGTAAATAGGAGATGGAGCAGACATAAGGTATTTCTGGGACTGTGTCTGCTGCTGGGGCTTATTGCCATCCGGTTTCTCTCCCACTGATGACTGCATTAGGGTGTAGCCCTGTGTAGAATTTGAGGTGGGTAGACTGTGGGTACATGTAGATGGGTAGGTGAGGGATTGTCCTGTGGCATAGCTCTGAGCGAGTGAAACCTGTCCCTGTGACTGAGATGAGTACGTCACATTGGCAGTACCCTGAGAGTGGGAGGGGTGATAGCTCTCTGATAGGTTGCCCTGACACAAGCTCTGGACATGGGCTCCATACTGGACCCCCTGCTCCTGATTAATGCCAGGACTAGAGGAGTAGAGAAGGGTCTGATTGACAGCCGTTACATTGTCAGCGTGGCTAGAGAAAGAAGGCAGAGTCTTATAAAGGGAAGGCAGTTTGTCTGAGGTGGACGGGAGCGTCTGAGACTGGGTGCGTGAGGTGATATATGTTTGAGGGAGGCTGTTGGACAGGAGGCTGGGCAGCTGTACTGACTGCTGGTTTGCAATCACTGAACTTTGCTTGTGTCCTGGGGAGGAATACCTCTCAGGAGACCCCCCTGGCAGGCTCTGTGAGTCACCATGACCCTCTCCACCTGCAGAAGAACAGTCTTTTAATTTGGCTGTTGAAGTTGCTGAATAGACCCGAGTCCCTGACTCAGTTTGGGTCTGTTGGGCACCATTGACTCCTTGAGAGGAGTCTTCCCCTGAGGAGGGGCTGCAGGATACCGGGGTCTGACGAGAAGGGTCCTGTTGGTAGGCCAGCTCTGTTCCGCTGGTCGAGCGCAAGTACCCCTCTAAGGAGTGTTGTGGACTAGAGAGTTGGTCTGAGGCCGTGTGGCAACTGGAAGGCCTCTGGTGGTGTTTGATCACACTACATTCTCGCTGAAGTGCTCGCTCAATACTGCCTGAGAAGACTGGGGCCACAAATGGCTGCAGGGCCCCGTGAGGAGCAGGCAGGGATGAAGGAAGCAGGCTGAACTGGGGCTGAAGGAGGTGAGGGGCCGATTCCTGGGCAGAGCGGTACGTGGAGGATTGAATGGGGAGAGAAGAGCCCAGAGAGGGAGCAGAGATGTGGTTGAAGGCCAATGCAGTCGGGAGGACAGTCTGGCTGGTTTTGATTTGGAGGAGGGGATCATGGTGAGAGAACAGGCCATTGGTGGAGGTGGTGAAGGCAGGGTCCTGGAGGGCCAGGGAGGGGGTGGAAGCGTAGCTCCTCGAAGGGAAGGCACCGGTGTGCTGATAGGAAGAGAGAGTCGCGGGTGAAGGGAAAGTGGCAGTTGAAGGCAGCGCACCCGTCAAGTAGAGCTCTGTGGTAGAGGAGTTGGTACCTGCAGTGAGATGGGTTGATTGCATGAGAACAGGACAAAGCAAGTAAACGAACCAAGTCTAACCAGATACTAAAAAAATGTGGGTGATTTTGTTCTGTAAACCTCATATCACATCCACACTGTATCTCTGTAATTATGTTATTATGTAATGCATGTGCAATAATACATCTGTATAGATTTCTCAGCTGCACCCCCACAAATTGCAATGCCAAGCTCACCTCTGCTGCAGAATAGGATAGAATATTGGGAAATATAACAACAATTTAATAACTAATTCAGCTTGATTGAGAGTCATCACCTTACCGTGGCCCCCCAGGACTGCAAAGAAAAGTAAATGAGGAAAATTAAGTTAATTTATCTTTCTCTCACCGGCGGGCCATGATGGTGTCCTGAAAGGAGGGAGCAGCGAGGCACTAACAGGACCAGCCTGAAGGCTTCTGGACTCCATGGCTGAGAGGAAGCTTATGATTGATGTTTCAGAGTTATGACTACTTGAGTCAAATACTCCGGGGATACCTGGTAGGGAGGTAAAAAGCAAATGAATGGACAATGTGAGAAAGTGTAGTTTTTTTTGGCATCGTGTTGTTGGCACAATAACTGCTTCAAACTTAACAAAGGAATGGAATTTGTGACGGACCAGCGGGATGGTGCGACGTGGTGTAGGTGGGAGGCTGATGTGTGGAGGCGTAGCTTTGTCGCTGGAGGAGCTCTGTGTCAAGGTGTGTTGGACCATAACTGGAACTGCAATAAAACACAGGCAAGAGAAAAGATGACAGTTGATTATAATGTACATGTTCATCCTGATAAAGATAAACACCTTTCCCCCTGGATGTAAATTGACTGTTAGATGTAAATTTGGGTATTCTATGCTGCATTAAAATGTGATTGTTCTGCAAGACATAGTCTTAAAAATATATATGTAATGTAGTAAAGGAATAAAAACAAGTGCAACATACAATTCCTCCTCTCACAAGCACTTTGGAAAAAAAAAGTGAATGGGAAACTCATTTATAATTAGCTGTGACCTTGTTTTAGAAAGCCAGCTTAGGTGGGGATTATATAGACGGTAATTCTTAAAATGTGGGCTGGAGGGGTGGAATTAGTTTTAAATTATAACAGGGCCAATTTAAATCATGAAATCTGACAATGCTTAATCAATACCCCAATCCCCTGCTGAATGAAGCCACTTTGTTTGCTGTGGAAAGCAAAATTCTAACAGCCACTTTGGAAGGGGACCCCACCCATTATTTAGTGTTACCATTTTATTTGGGAAAAGTAAATTATACCATCCACTATCCAAAAGCTGTTAACATAGGTCTGTAAAAAGTAGAACTATTAAGTTAAAGAAAAAAGGTCATATGCAGCCAAGATGAATTCCAAAAGCTGGTAAAATCATCTATAAGAGAGGATGTAGTCAGAGGGAATTAACACTGCCGGTCTGATCGGAGTGGGCTCTTCGTGCGAGGAGGCACACATCTGGTGAAAGAAATAATAGAGTGGGAGCATCTCATCTGCCTCCAAATTCTAAACCCATCAGTGGTTACATGCACACAACACGGTTTCTTGTTCTAGTTTGCTTGAGACAATGGCACGGCTCTCTCTAATGACCATTCAAAATACCAACTAACTACCTGGAATTTGGACATGTTTGATCTTTACCCTTTCACTTTCATTGCTCCAAGAGATGAAACACTTCTTTCAAATTGCCAACCTGTTTGTTCAAGTCTAGACAAATCCTATGCCTTCAAGTAATGTGAATGAAGTGGTAATTAACCTCATAAGAGCCTCTGCTCAAGCAGATCCTTCATTTGGACTAAAACCCATTTGTGATAGACATAAGTGCTTCTTCACCACAGGTGTCACAGAATGAGCACAGAGTTTGCCAAATCTCCTCTCAAAGACTGTCATTCCTATTCATAATTTAACTCTAGCAAAATAATCCAGACTTTCATATTAGACTTTCATGTTACCAGGATGTAACGCAGGTATAGAGTTAAATAAAATACTTTTAATTTAATTTTAACGAAATGTAAGACTGATCTGTGGAAAATCATCTCTTACTCAGGCGAATATTGCGGGCAGGTAACAGAAACGACTATATATTTGGTACAGGTTAGAGGTAAATATTCGGTCGGGACAGCTATGAAGTGGTTAGGCACTGGAATACATTGGAATATATATTTTCTTCACACGGGTAAAAAATTTTCTTGGATTTTCTTGGATTTCTCTCTAAAAGGTGTGTCTAACGTGAGTTGGGTTCACCTAGAACAGGCAGGTGCAAAAGTGAATTACCAAGGCCAGCATTAGATTCAGGCTTTCGGGTTTTATAATAGAAACGCCGCCTCTGGCGCGGAAGGAGGAGGACCCGCAGACACAGCGATGTAATCCGTGCAGTTTACTCCACTAGAATAGTCACATTACAGCCGAGTTTAACCATCACAACGCAATGCACACAAACACCCAAAAAGGCAACACCGGGCATTACCACTGCGGTCGAATCAACTATTATAAACACCGGTGGCAGGGTGAAGACAGCCGGATTCACCTCCTGGTTCCTCTGACTGGATGGGAGGCAGCTTGAGTCCTGCTCAGATGGAAACTAGCTGGGTTTAGTTCATCCTGCCTGTCTGCGTGTGTGTGTGTGTGTGTGTGAAGGAATGGGGATAGATATGTACAGCAGCAACACATCAAAACAATGGGCAATAATAATAATAATAATAATAATAATAAAGTAACAAGAATAACAAATAGATAAACACTGCAATGTGCAGTAAAGCTACAAAAAGGCCAAAACATAAACATTGAAGGTATAAATACAGAATATAAACATATATATACTTTCCTCTGCATTAGCGATGCTGGCTAACGTTGGGTGAAAAGGCACAAAAACAACGCAATGCAATGCAATTTCCCGCAAAGCAGGTACTGTGGGGCAGCCATATTCACCACATTCCACGTAAACCGTGTCCCTCGTCCCCCCGCGGGACAAACAAACCATTCCCCAGAACTAGGCCCCACATCCCCGACCTTTCCTTGGAAGGTGACCCGCCCTCCCCTTCATCCCTTTTACCTGGACTTGACACCGGCCGCGCTCCGCTCGTAGGCCCAGGAAGCCGCGCTCTGTGCTGGGGGAACCAGCGCGTCCGCCAGGCCGGAGGCCGGGTAGTTCCTGTCCATCATCCGGCGAAGGCTGCTCTTCTTCCCCGCTGGAGCTCGGTGGGGCGGCGGGCACGCATCGCAGCTCGGAGGCCCCCGCGGACGGTCACATCGCAGGGGTGAAGGAACGCACGGTGCGGTCCGTACCGTAGGGCGGAGCGGCGTCCCGGGGAAAGAGCGGCGTCTGGGTGTCGGTGTGTTTGTGGCCTCGCTGACTAACCGGAGGAGCCGTGAAGGCACTGCATGGTTTCAAGTCCCCGTGTTGGTTCGCTTCCCAGAATGCACCGCGGCGTCTGACTGGAACTTGTTCTACTCCCACCTGCGTGATCGTCGGAGCGCATAGGAGGGCTGCGTGCCGCAACGGTGCACATTTAAAGTGTTAATCCGCAAGATTATTTTGTTGAAAAAAAATATATACATATGACACATTTTTGTAAAAAAAATTTTATTACATTTTTTTACATGTTTGTTTAGATGGCACTTCGTAAGAAACAACACCTGACGTGTTTGCATTATGCCTGCGCTCCTCCTCTCTATGTGCCGTTTTCACTGCCGGTGGCGGGGTCCGCCTCTCCCAGGCAAGAATGCACTGATCGGGCACGACGAGCAAGGAACTAATTTCATAATTCGTCATCATTGTGATCAGTCGATATGGATGAAAATTCACAAAAGAGCACCCTCGGCTGACAAAAATATCCCCAAATCAATCAATCCAAGTAAAGCGAGCAGGGCCGCCCATAATGATGTGGGGAAAAAGGGGGAACGCTTTCTGGGGCCCAGCCGCTAGGAGGACATGGGGGTGGGGGGTCCAGCAATGGAGTCCAGCAATAATCATGTTCATATAAAAGCAAGATTAAAAAGCAGATTTTGGGAGGGCCTGTTCGATCTCCGCTCCGCTGCGCATCCCTGTTCCCCGTTTCTCCAAACAAAACAAATAAAAACAGTGTTTTTATTGTAGGTGTATTTATTTTTCCTCCGTTTCCTAATTGAATGAAACAGAAAAAGCCCAGTGCGTAACAGGGAGACTTTCTCAATCACGTGC
>OMKR01074228.1:10165-21661 GCA_900302355.1 Cyttopsis rosea
CCGAATAAGACACTTAGTTGCTATTCTACAAGGTAGGCTTGGGCCGATTGACGATTCAGACACCCGTCGACCTTCGCCTCGCCACCCCCGGCGTCGTGCCTCCAGCGTTGTGAGCCTCTCCACCCTCTCCACCCGCAAAATCCCCACCTTCCCAGCCGGGCGCGGGAAAAGTGGCTTACGTCGGCGTGGGGGCTTGAGTCCTTCTGCACGGTTTCTGCAGATCCTTAAAAAGTCTTAAAACATCTAAAATCCAATAATCTGAATTTTAGGCCTTAAAATGTCTTAAATACGATTTAACTACGAGTTCTTTGATTGATTGGAATTATTTTATAAAGTTGCATTAACCTAACTAACGGAAAAAATTGTATTGATCACGCTGTAACAAAACTACAAAACTAAACCAACATGGAACCAATAACCACTAATGCAAACTGTGCAGCCCGGTCAGAATTTATCAGAGCACACCCAGCTAGTGTGTCGCGATGTGGTGTGTGAACTAACGTGGTGTCTCCGCTCATCAAAACAATAGCTACTTCTAGAAGTAAGTTAAATAATAAAGTTAAATAAGTTAAAATTGTTTCTGTTAACGTTACTTCCATCTAATATGGGTACAGTAAGTGAAAGTTCAACAAGATCTGGCTCGAGAACAGCACGCTCACACACACACTACTCTTACGTACACACGGTTCTCTGTAGTCATGTTCAGTTGACTGTTTATGTTGAATGTGAATTTAAAAAAATTTAATTACAGAAGTAATTCTGGGACTTAAAGGTCTTAAAAAGGCAAGTTAAATTAAACTTCTGCAGAAGAAATAGGTTCTGCAGAAACCCTGTTCTGATCGAGGCTCACCCCGCAGATGGTGTGAGGCCGGTAACGGCCCTCGTCTTCCCAGAGTCGGGTTGCTTGGGAATGCAGCCAAAAGCGGATGGTAAACTCCATCTAAGGTTAAATACCGGTACAAGACTGATAGTTGACAAGTACCGTGAGGGAAAGTTGAAAAGAACTTTGAAGAGAGAGTTCAACAGGGCGTGAAACCGAATGGGTGGGGTCTGAGCAGTCCGCCCGGGGTACTCAACCCGGTAGGTTAGGCTCGGCGACCCGGTGTCGTGAGGATCCCCTCATTAGGGACCTCCACCCAGGCCTTGGCCGCCCCCATTGGGTGCATTTCCTATGCGGTGGTGTGCCGCGACCGGCTCTGGGTCAGCTTGGAAGGGCTCGGGGGCGAAGGTGGCCGGCTTCGGGTTTTTAAATATTTTTTTAACCCTCATTGTGAAGTGTATTGTCTGAATCAACTATGACCACAGAAATGGAATATGACAACGACTTTACACTACGTTCATTACGCATTACATGACATTCTATATTCGCGCACTTATAAATGTAGTACTGCATAAATATAGTACTGCATAAATATAGTCTTAACACATGGATATTTGTTAATGGTAAAATGGTAACGGTTAAAGGTATTTCACATACTGTATATACCACTCGACTATTTTAGATCAGTAGTTGTTTATAAGGTCACACAGAAGGAGAGGAGTGGAGGGAACATTGCGGTGGTGGTGGTCGAGGGTGTTAAGATAAACAGATACTGATGGGTACATCTGTACCCACAAGACCCAGGATATGCCTTGTTTTTCTTGAAAGCACTTTGATAGTCTGTTTCTGATACGGCAAATGGATGTTAATTTGTACAACATGGCTAGTATGAACAATAAACTATGTTTTGCTGAGAGGGCAGAGTGAAGAAAACAATACTGTTAAAAAATACTTAGGGTATCTTTGTCAATTCATATAGTGAACTATGCTGCCTAATAGTACAGTACCTACAGTACCTGATCATGGTACAATTGGTATATTGAGGCTATCTGCATTTGAAGATACATTGCCTTGAGTGAGCAATATTGAATATTACAGTTTTTCTCAATTGTTTACACACTAACACTGGTACAGTACGTGAGACACAATGACCACGACCTGTAACTCATGTACCAATCCTCTGAACTAATTCTGCTAAAATGCAAGCACATTTCCTGCTTTATACTCAGATTGCTGTTCTAAGCCACACTTTTTTCAAAACACTACAGTACGCACAATTCTCTACATTTGGCACAATCTTCATGAATCAAATCTCTTGTGTTCACATGGAACACACTGCCATTCAAAATGCTAAACTTAAATTTCCTGTTATCCACACTGACCCCGTACATGGGCAAACATGTTGCACAATTGTTCAATTCGTAATCAGAGCTTTACTGTAACAAAAGGGCCACAAGAGCAATTGTTTTGGAGCAATGGATGCCAACATAGGAGAGAGAGGCATAGCAAGAGGAGTGAAAGTAAGAGGGGGAGGACGGGAAAGTGAAAGGAAATGAGAGTACTGCATATTAATACAGTACTCAATGATTACTGTATACAGTAATCATATACAGGTGCAGCTCATAAAATTTGAATATCGTGAAAAAGTTCTATATTTTTTGTCAGTCATTTCAGAAAGTGAAAATTGTATATATATTGGACTCATTACATGTAAATCATGTATTTCAGTATTTCAAGCATTTCTTTATTTTAATTTTGATAATTACGCCTTACAGCTCATGAAAACCCAAAATCCAGGATCTCCAAATATTAGAATATTTCACAGACGGCTACAGAGATGTCCTTAAAACACCTGCAAAGAGCCTTTAATCTCTGTCTGGTTCAGCACACACAACCACAATCATGGGGAAGACTGCTGACTTGACAGTTGTCCAGAAGATAGTCATTGGCACCCTCCACAAGGAGGGTAAGCCACAGATGGTCATTGCTGAAAGGGCTGGCTGTTCGCAGAGTACTGTAGCAAAGCATATTCATGGAAAGTTGACTGGAAGGGAAAGGTGTGGTGGGAAAAGGTGCACAAGCAACAGGGATGACCGCAACCTTGGGAGGATTGTCAAGCAAAGCCGATTCAAGAACATGGGGGAGCTTCACAAGGAGTGGACTGAGGCTGGAGTCAGTGCATCAAGAGCCACAACGCACAGATGTGTCCAGGAAATGGGCTACAAGTGTCGCACTCCCAGTGTCAAGCCACTCCTGAACCAGAGACAACATCAGAAGCATCTTACCTGGGCTAAGGAGAAAAAAAACTGGACTGTTGCTCGGTGGTCAAAAGTCCTCTTTTCAGATTAATCAAGGGTTAGATTTAGAAATCAAGGTCCCAGAGTCTGGAGGAAGAGTGGAGAGGCACAGAATCCAAATTGCTTGAAGTCCAGTGTGACGTTTCCACAGTCAGTGATGATTTGGGTACCACGTCATCTGCTGGTGTTGGTCCACTGTGTCTTATCAAGTCCAAAGTCAACACAGCCGTCTACCAGGAGATTTTGGAGCACTACATGCTTCCGTCTGCTGACAAGCTTTATGGAGATGCTGATTTCCTTTTCCAGTAGGACTTGGCATCTGCTCACACTGCCAAAACTAGTAACTCGTAAATGGTTTACTGACCATGGTATTATTGACCTTGATTGGCCAGCCAACTTGCCTGACCTGAACCCCATAGAGAATCTATGGGGTATTGTCAAGAGGAAGATGAGACACACCAGGTGGACGGATTGTACAAGTCACTCAAGGGCATGTTTACATACAGTAGGTTAAAGGTGCAGTGTGTAGAATTTAGTGGCATTTAACGGAACGGCAGGGGAGTCACGTGAAACCAAGAGCCCTGCAAGGAGAAGTAGACTCTTCACGTGATGCAATAATGGCAGTTTAACAACTCCGTTTGATGAGAAGCTACAAAGCCAAAGCACAGTCTCTAGCTTTTATAAAAGCAAGTTGAGATATACGATATATATTGAGATATACCTAAGGGTACAATGTGCATTGTGTAGATCAACCACCGCGCCTTGGGCCGGTACCGCACTGCAAAACATATGGTACCCGGCCCGAGGTCGCTATGATTCAGCAAAAAGAAAAGAAAAAATTGCAATCTGCAATGATACCGTCATGGAAAAAAACAGTCCGTTTGACAAAAAAGGTTGGAAATCCCTGGTGTAAATGACACATTTCACTGATAGCTTACATTAACACTACGGGCTCAAAGACCTGGTTGTGCTGTTGCGGTCCTTTCAAGTTAGTGTGGTGTCTAGAATGGCTCCCAGCATTTTCCATTTTCTTGACAACAATGAAGGGCACATGTCAAGAGGTCAGCGGCTTTGGGAGTAAAGGGCACAGCTTGGGAGAACATCATGCAGGGTTGTGGTGGAGGGGTGGCAGCTGTGCTATGGGGCATTTTATTACTTCACAATGTTCTGAGCAGTAAAGCTTTGAGCTTCCAAAAGAGCTGTGCACAAGTGTATCTATATACACACACAGCCCCACTGAGGTACAAACAATATTTACTTGCTGATTCATACAACAACCTTTAACCTGCCAACCAGAAAATTCATGTGTGAATTGTAGTTCAAGCTTTCACTAGTGTAATGGCATTTTCCCCACCACACGGCCATGCCATGCGGTGCCGTGAAAATCACAATTCATTATTAATTTCCCCTACACCTGCCTGCTGGGTTCCAGGAACAAAGCATGAAAGATTCCGACCTCATTTGATACCTGATGCTGGCCTCTTTAGAACTGGGCCACTCGGGGTTGATACAAAAAGAAAACATTGCACTTTGGTTTACATTTATTTCCGATTTCCTTCGTTAATTAACTGTTCATTGGATATTGTTATGCCCTATCCCGCTCTGCACAATAATGCCACAAAATACCTCGATACTTATTAGTGATTACCATTAGCTAGCTAGCATAAGAGAAGAATAGCTGATAGTAGCGTTACTATAGCACTGCAGTAACGAACACAGCCCGCCCTGCTGGCTCTGTATATGTGGAAACACATCAGGAACCAACAGGGCTTTATTGGACTCAGCCCTCAACGGCCCCACAGTTCTGGATAGTGGAGATGAGGCAATAGTGAGCTATACTATGTCACAGAAAAGAATCATCCCCAACTTTTGGTCCACTTGAAATGAATGGGAACAGTCACCTCTTTTGGTAGACAAAGTATTTCCCTTTTATCTGGGATTTGGTCAAACAATCTGTGTGTGCTGCTTATCTTAACATGCATTCTCTTATAGACGCTTATTTGCATTAATTTATTTGCATTAATTTATGAATATTTTATGGAACACACCTCGAGTCTTCAATGTTTTTGAAATGCATTATGTAAATGAAGTTACTGTATTTGCCTAAATGCCTAAAGTGATGGCAGTGCAAGTTTTGTCTTTCTACTATTCTCACATTGCACAAACGCTCAATCATCTAATTTTGACAAAATAATTTAAAAGCAATACAAACCAGACAGTACTGCTGAGGGTGATCCTATCTTTCCTAAAACACATTTTTACCAAGGCCCCTTAAATCATAGGGCTAGTAGTAAAGACATCAATAGTGAGCGGTGTAAAACTGATTAATACAATAAATGTTTACAGTTTGCTCACAGTCCTGGCTGCAGTTAATATTATTATATTAAGTATTTAAAGGTGCAGTGTGTAGAATTTAGTGAGATCTAGCGCAACGGACTTGGCAGAAATGGAATATAAAATTTATGAGTAGGTATTAATTAGTGTATAATCCCATGAAAATAAGAATCATTGTGTTTTCGTTAACTTAGAATGAGCCGTGTATATCTCCATGGGGCCTGGAGCCCCTTCCACGGAGGCCGCCATGTTGCAACGCCATGTTTCTACAGTAGCCCAGAACGGACAAACCAAACACTGGCTCTAGGGAGGGCTTTTGCATTTTTCACGAGTTTCACAACCACCGTAGATTCTCCTCCACGGAGGGGAATTCAATTGGTGGTAATCTGCAATGTCACCGCTAGTGGCCGCTAAATTCTACACGCAAGATGTTTAAATGTCAATTATGATGTTCTAATCAAACAGTTCAACTCTATGCTGTTCACCAAAAGTAATGGATCACATTGGTTTTCTTCATTAAGCCATCAAAGCAATCTTGAGGTTAGGCACTTGGAGCGGGTACCTAAAAACCCTCATAACCTTAATTACATCAGCCCATGTCAATGTGGTCCCCAATGGTACGAAAAACATTTTTTGAAAATGAGATGGTTACGCAGCCAAGCTATTTGAGGGAGATGAGTCTGAGAATGACTAATGTGCAAAATAAAATAGAAATTAAGTCATATATGCAAGCAAATGGCCAGGTTTATAAAATGATATACGTTTATCATCACAGTGTGACCAAATTCATGAACTTTCAGTTGGATATAGTACAGCCATTGTGAAAAATCTTTTTTTATCATAGTGGAACT
Source organism: Cyttopsis rosea (assembly GCA_900302355.1). Classification (NCBI taxonomy): domain Eukaryota; kingdom Metazoa; phylum Chordata; class Actinopteri; order Zeiformes; family Parazenidae; genus Cyttopsis; species Cyttopsis rosea. Next base: position 16,468 of record OMKR01074228.1, read on the forward strand.
GGTCCACAGCCAAGCCCTCCTGCCTTTTTTAATATAGTATGGTTTATCAGCCGCCAGGAGGCTGTGGAACAGGATATTTAGCAGGACCTACAGCTCCATAGTTCATTTAGAATCCAGGCAACAGAGAGGATGAGCCTTCTACTGTAATTCCAGCATTATTCTTCTTTCCCAATGCAACACCTACACCCACGCAGCATGCAATCAACAGCAATGAATGGGCAGCAAAGGTTAGAAACATAAAACACTGCTCTTGTTCTAAGAAAATGTACATGAAAATGATACAGCGCACTTGGCAGATCCACCACCTACTGCTTCAGGCATTTCCCATCAAGCCCAGCAGGCACGCTGAAGGCTGGGTTAACCATTGTGGTTCAATGTAATCAAAAATGAACTCTGGGACAAAGACCCGTCTCCGTTATTGGCTAGAATGCCGATTTAGATGTGTTTGCCCAGTAACTTTAAGTGGTCAGATGAACTTGATTTAGCCCCTATAAACTTTTCATAATTAGTCAAAGTCAAAGTTTTCTTTATTGTCGGTTCTGCTACATGTGTACACACATACAGAGAACTGAAATTGCATTTCTCTCTAAACCCTAGAAAATATAGCTAACATACAGCTTACATTCCTGAAACTCATACACTGCTATAGTTAACAGGTATTGACTATGATTACAATAAACTAAGATACTCAGTTACCTAACAGGTGCATCAACCAAGAAATACAGTTTTCAATTTACTTGATTTCAACACCAACCATTTCAACACAAACCACACCAACATAGACTGACATCTGCTCAGTGACAGGGCTGTCACATTATTACATAATAGCCTGAACACAATTATTAGAGCTGATTAATGATTTCGCTAAATCAGTCCACAATTATATGTATTCATCCAAATGTCAAGGTAATTTCAAGACAATGTTGCACCAAATAAAATGTGAATTTGGTGTTTTCATCAATTGGGTTGAGGAAAATTGACTGTCTACCCAAATGTTTAAGTTCAAATGTTAAAGATATGTTTTATAAATGTTATAGATGTCAATAGATATATATTCTGCAATAGGCAAGTATTAAACGATTATAAGCTCATATTATGATAGTGGCATAAATTGAACAAGAAAGACAATTAAATTGTTAATCGCAATCATTTGTATGACAATTAATTGTCAACTTAAATTTCACAATCGTGACAGCCTGGTGTCTGGTGATTGATTACACGCTAAAGGTCGACAGTCGTACCACTGATTCTGACACCCCTCGGCCAAACGGGTACATGCTCTCACGCACTACAATCCAGCACATTTTGACCCACCAGTGTAGTGTAATCTTAGTCACATGCTGCCTTTGACAAAGAGGGCCAGGATTCCATTTCTGTGACCCAGTTCAGTGTTCAGTGTGCCTCTGTTCGTGCTGAGCTCAGTCTGACCTGAGCCTTATGACAAGTACAGTATCTGCAAAACCAACTGCTGAGCACCTTGATGGATCATTGGGGACTGTCTGTGGGTGAAGCCTTGGTAGATTAGTTAAACTTTCCTAACTTTAATGATTAGGTCTTATGAGGCAATATTTTGATAATTCTACTAATTGGCCTCAATTATTATTATTTATTTTACCTTTATTTTACCAGGAAGTCCCATTGAGATCAAAAATCATTTTTACAAGAGAGACCTGGCAAAGGTAGCAGCTGTACAAAATCTCAACATATTAAAATATATACAACATGAATACATGATACACAAAAATCCACAATAAAAAAAGAAAAACAGCTATTCAAACACAGTGGCCTCTCAAGAAGAACAACCACATGCCTCCATCACCACATTCTTTATGATGCCCTTAAAATTCATCAATGGATATAAATGTGTCTAATTTTAGATATTTTTGTAGATTATTCCATGCCCAAGGTGCATAGTAGGAAAATGCAGTTTTCCCCAGATCTGTCAAAACCCGTGGTACATTAAAAAGCAACCACTTGGAGGAGCGTAGCTGGTAACTACCAGAGCTGAGACAGAGAAGGGTACAGAGGTAAGCTGTAAGTTTACCCAGTATCGCTTTATAGATAAAAATATATCAGTGTTGTTGTCTGCGAGTGGTCAGTGATGTCCAACCCACCAAATCATAAAGAATGCCATGGTGAGTAAGGGACTTTGCATTTGTAATGAAACGTAGAGATGCATACATTTAATCCTGAATTAGAATCGCATCCAACCAAGTTCTTTACACCTCCTGACTGTCAAATCTCTTTTCTGTGGGAACAGTGCTCGGGACTACAGGAACAAAGCATCAACCTTTTACACCTACTAACAATACTCTGCCTAATGCCAGACTATCACATGGCAATTGTATGGCAGGTTTCAACCTGCCATACTAAAACATGGCAACAGATCGGTCCTTAAATCATTATTGCATCGCATCACATCACATGAAATGATCAATATTTTGTTCTAGCGCCTCTGAGGGGCAGGGGAGCTTGATAAACTTAAATTAAGTTAAGTTGGAAGCCCATTTACACCAGTCTGGTCTGGACGGGCTGTGAAAAAAGTTAAAACCGTTGGGCAAAGTCGAGATTCAATGTGCAGATTTGTCATGATGTGTAATTGGCAAACGTGAGTGTACCTCCTCCATGAGGCTTCTTAGCCTCATGGAGGAGGAGAGAGGTCTTGCAACAAGGGATGCAAGTAGTAGTTCATGAAGTATTGAGTGGAGACTGACAGGTCTGGGGGTAAGGGGCATTTCTCACAGCCATCAAGTTGACTGTGGACTGACTGGCATTGATCAAGAACATCTGAACACCCGCTGATATATCATGGTCAATTTGCGCAACAAGCAAATAAAATATGACTTATTGTGCTTTTAATAGGTAAGCAGTAAGGCAGGTTTATAAATATGACCTATGTCTAGACAAAATATTCCAAAGGAAAACAAGTTACCCCAAATATTGCCCAGGTAAAGTTTGGTTTGACAGATGTGATGGTAAGGACACCAAGTTAAATATTCTTTAAAGGAACAATGAGTAGGAACTACAAAATGCAAAATGGCGGCATCTGTGGAGGAGAATCTACGGTGGCCGCGAAACTCATGAAAAACGTGAAAGTCCCTCTCTAGAGCCAGTGTTTGGTTTGTCTGTTCTTGGCTACTGTAGCAACATGGCGGTGCAACGTAGAAGGGCCTCCAGCCCCCATGGAGATCTAAATGGCTAATTCTAAGGTAACAAAAACAAAACGATTCTAATTTTCATGTGATTATACACTAGTTAAAACATACTTATGAATATTATATTCCATATTCCATTTCTGCCAAGTCCATTCCACAAAATGCCAGTAATTCTACACACTGCACCTTTAAAAGTGCAGTGTGTAGAATGGGGTGGAATTTGTGCATCATGGAGCCCTGAACCAGCTTGGGAATTAAAAGAAAGGCAAATTCAGTGATGCAGAAAACTAAATATTGATTAATGAGCAGAACACCACAGCATTTTGGAGAGATGTATTTTCAATTAAGAGAAACAATTTGGCTGACTATTGCTAAAATAAATGCATTAGGACTCAAAGTGAAGTCCTGATTATTAAAAAAGAAAAGACAAGATGTAAAAAAGTACTAGCCACCACATCAGATGCCAGACTACTGCAGGAGAGAAATCTGACACAGACGGAGAGCAGATGTGGAAGCATGGCATTGAGATGGCTCCAATTTTGGTTGCAATTGTCAGGGAAACTCATCCCAACCACAACCGTCTTCAAATATGCCTGCACTGATTTTGCACCTGCTTTTTAAAAGGTATCTCCACATTAGCAAATCCAGCCTAATGTATCATCAATCACACATCTCCTAACCTTGCCTTAAAAGGTCCCATATTATACTCCTTTCAACAAGTTAATATAGATCTCTGAGGTCCCCAATACATGTTTTTGATGTTTTTTGCTGTTAAGCATGGGGCTTTTTTTTTCTTTTCATTCAATTAGTAAATAAGAAAATAAATACATCTACAATTTAAAAAAACAACAACACTGTTTTTATAGTTTTATTTTTATTTTTGAGAAACAGGTAAAGGGGACGGGAATGGGGACGCGGAGCGGAGATCGCTCTGCTTGCGCAGCCTACCGTCAAGATTACTGCCAACCATTCTTTTAGAAAGGTTAAAAATAGGAGAGATTTACAGGAAAATATTTAAATGGAAAGACAGTGGGAGAGATGGGTAAAATACGGGAGAATCCCGTATGCCTCAGCTATTAGCGTTTATTAGCTAGTGCTAAACAGGAAAAGAAACACAGTACAATATTTTTTTTAATACCTGCATACATTTCCCTCTTCTGCACTTTTGTCATGGATAGTTGGTATTGATTCCTCTTTTTTTTTTTTTTAAGATTTGTGCTGGTCTGTGCAGCCAACAACAGAGCAGTTCCCATGCTTAGCTCTTAGCTTCGACATAATACTAGCGGGTCCGGCACTAGGTATTTCTCAAGCCGTGGGTGGAGTTACTCAGGTGGGGGACGGTATTACTCTAATGAGCCACCATTTGACACAGGAATCTGAATGGCTTGTTGAATCACATGTTTTCTGCCAAAGGCAGCCCACAAAAAACTGAGTGGGTTGTCTTATTTCACAGTTTTGTGTGTTCGTAGGCCCATCAGAGACCCAAATGTGAAACACTGAAAAGTGAGTTTTTCATAATATGGGACATTCTTCTGACAGTAACATGCATGTAGGTACATGCATGTAGGGATTTTTGCTGAGTACACAGAGCCTGTATGAAGCCGGTAAATCATCTGTATATTTGTGATCTACAAACATCCGCTGAACAGAATACAATAGGATAGAGGTGATGGCGACGACAGCAAGGAAAATCTGTTTTGCTGAGACATGTGTGGATCCCACCACCAATGACATAACATTAAAGGAACAAGCAGGCACTTTAGAGACCTATCTATACATGTCATATAACCTGAATATCTTGGATGTTCTAATGTAACTATGTGTCACATTCTAAGGAATACTTAAAAAAGACAAGCTCTGCTCAACAACTAGTTTACAAATTAAACAATAGGTCTACTTAGTGCGTCATTATGAGAACCTTTTACACAGAGCTCCCACAATAATGCCATAAAGACTACCCGTCAATATTTTTACACTGAGTGCCCCAGGACTTTTTTTTCCTGCGACCAACTGACCAATAAAAACCTGGTCATCAGAAT
>OMKR01074229.1:0-12400 GCA_900302355.1 Cyttopsis rosea
TTACATAGACATGCACCTAGTTCACGTCATCAAAAAACTATCAGGAAAAACGACACTGGTTTTGCAGTGTGTTTATATATTTAAAGAGTTTTTCTTTGGGGGGGTTGTTCTGGATTCACGCCAGGCCACGGGGGGAAAAAAACCGTGATGCTTTGTTTCAGACAAGTATTAGCTCAAGTTCTCATGCTATTATCAGCACATTCCTACTGCAGTATGTAACTTGAGCTCATTTTTCTTTTCTTTTTTTTTTCTCTCCGCTCCGCTCCACTCCCTGCCTTGTACAGCTCTGCCCTGGACAACGTGACCAACCAGCGCGTCGCCATTAAGAAAATCAGCCCGTTTGAGCACCAGACGTACTGCCAGCGCACGCTGAGGGAGATCAAGATCCTGTTGCGCTTCCACCACGAGAACATCATCGGCATCAACGACATCCTCAGAGCGCGCCGCATCGAGTGCATGAGGGATGTGTATCCTTTTATTTAGAAAAAAAAAAAAATTTTCAAGGAGAGGGATCGAGGCGCCGCGTGTTAGCCGAGGCCCGGCCATTAGGGATATTTCATCACTGGTCCGTAATTGCGGGGAATTTTACACCTTTACCTGTGTGAAACGACAAAATCAGACCCCGCGTTAAGAGCACGTTGAACTATGTGATAATGTATATTATATTATCAGACCAAAACTCTAGTTTTCAAATTAAACTCTCACAAATATTTCAGACCCGATATCTTGTGTTGTTTTTAGACTTAACACAGACATTAATTTTGACTTTATCATGATTCAAAAAAAGTTAATGTACCCAGCACTACTGTGTGCTGTGAATAGGGCATTGCTGGAAGATTGTGTGTCTGTGTGTGTGAGAGTGAGTGAGTGACAGATTTCCTTTCTGTGTGTTTGTGTGGGGGAGTCACTTTGTTTCCTCAAATTAAATCTAAATCAGAAGTGTCACACTGACGTCACGTCACAAGCCCCCACTAAGGTTTTTTCCTACAGATGAAAATGTGTTTGACACTGCTGGATTAATTCTCAGTTGTCGGCACTGGAGCAACCGGACCACCAAACAACAGTTCATTTAAAGTGCAACTGTTAGAAATCCCTGAATGTAATATCAATCAAACAGATTACCCAGGTGTAAGTACCTCTGTATTTGCTCTGCTGGACTGTTATTTGAAGCAAAATCGTACTTTTTTTTTTTTTGCTGATATAGATTCTGTTACACAATGTTTTAGCGTTGGGTTTTTTTTTCCGATGACACTCCGACTACAGGGTTAAATAGCTCTCTACCAGCAGTTACTATACACTCACTGAGCACTTTATTAGGCACACTATACTAATACTAGGTAGGGCCTTTGCGCTCAAAACAGCCTCAATTCTTTTTGGCATGGATTCCACAAGATGTTGGAAACATTCCTTTGAGATTCTGGTCCATGTTGACATTATTGCATCACGCAATTCCTGCAGATTTGTCAGCTGCACATTCATGCTGCGAATCTCCCTTTCTATCACATCCCAAAGGTGTTCTATTGGATTCAGATCCGGTGACTAGGAAGGCCAGTGAAGAATATTGAATTCATTGTCATGTTCATGAAACCAGTTTGAGGTGACTTTTGCTTTGACATGATGCATTATCATGTTGGAAGTAGCCATTAGAAGATGGAAAATTTGTGGCTATAAAGGGATGCACATTGTCAGCGACAATACTCAAACAGGCGGTGGCATTCAATTGATTGGTATTAACGGGCCCAAAGTGTGCCAAGAAAAAATTCCCCACACCATTACACCACCACCAGCCTGGACTGTTGACACAAGGCAGGTTGGGTCCATGGATTCTGTTGGCGCCAAATTCTGACCCTACCATCTGTGTGCCTCAGCAGAAATCAAGATTCATCAGACCAAGCTATGCTTTTCCAGTCTTCAACTGGCCAGTTTTGGTGAGCCTGTGCCCACTGCAGCCTCAGCTTTCTGTTCTTGGCTGATAGAAGTGGAACCCGACGTAGTCTTCTGCTGTTATAGCCCACCTGCCTCAAGGATTGATGTTGTGCAGTTTTTATGCTTACCACAATTGTACAGAGTGGTTATCTGCGTTACCGTAGCCTTTCTGTCACCTCTCTCATCAACAAGGCGTTTTCAAACCAGCCCGTCTGGCACCAACAATCATGCCATGGTCGAAAACACTGATATCACATTTTTCCCCATTGTGATGGTTGATGTGAACATTAACTGAAGCTGCTGACCCATATCTGCATGATTTTATGCATTGCACTGCTGCCACACGATTGGCGGATTAGATGCTTCAATATGTAGGTGTACAGGTGTTCCTAATAAAGTTCTCAGTCAGCGTATATTCACTCCTGTTTATTTGGTAGTAAAATTCTTAGCATTCAGTCAAGTCAAACATATATATATATATATATACACAAGTTTATCGCTGTTACAGGGAGAGATGACCCAATACCAGAAATTCTGTAGTTGATGCCGATCTTGAAACAAGCAATTGACCTCGCACAAAATATGGCTTGATGTTTACGTTTCTTAGGTACGTAGAGTACCCAAGAGTCCATCATTTCTTACTTTTATTTTAAAGACCCAATCTGTAATTGAAAAACATAGCCTCCTAGGCTCCCCCCTCCACAATATGACAGACTTGGATGGGCTTTTGAGAAGTGGAGAGTTGGGAAAACATTTATTTGCGGTGATGACTGTGATGGCGGCATGAACTACAAAATCGAAATGGGTGTAATTATTTCCTCACACATGTTTATAGATTGGGGAAGTGAGATCCGATCTCTCGAGATGCATGTGGAGACGCATTCTAATGCCAAGTGTAAACAGCCGGACCTTCTTTGGCCACTTGAGATCGGATCACCCAAGATGCATGTTGATGCCAAGTGTAAACAGGGCCTTAATGTCATAAGTCATGCCCTCCTACTGTAGTCATGACGACGAGACGAATGAACCACAGAGACTCTTTAAGCCATTTGGGTGGATGTGGACATGCCGTTACAGGTGGTGAAAACCCATGTGCGGTCCTGTTCTCCATGTTGTCTGCCTTGACCCGCCGCCCACCCCCCCCACAGCTACATCGTGCAGACCCTGATGGAGACTGACCTGTACAAGCTGCTGAAGACGCAGAAGCTGAGCAACGACCACATCTGCTACTTCCTCTACCAGATCCTCAGAGGCCTCAAGTACATCCACTCTGCCAACGTGCTGCACCGTGACCTCAAGCCCTCCAACCTGCTCATCAACACCACCTGCGACCTGAAGGTCAGCTCCACCCACACCACACACTCACACACACCGATAATGACCTGGCTTATTTGGACTTTTTTTATCACTCGGAATCAGTTTATTCCACCAAAGACATTTTCTTTCATATACGAGGAATTTGTCCTGGTGAGGATTGGTACGATTCACTGCAGACAATTAGCATAAAAAAGTATAACTGTCTGAAATAAAATACAAATGAAATAAAGACGAAACAGCAAAATTTACAGAAATGGCCCAAAATGCAGAACAGAAATAACCAAATATATAAAATATACAAAGTGCAATTCTATGCACAGGATAAAATTATTTGGTCTAAATTATGTACTATATCTACGTACATACTAAATTATTACAGATAATCTTTTCTAAAGTGGAAGCTGGTGGGGAAACTTGAGTTTCACTTACACTGACACATATAATTGCAATGAACAATTTAGTTGTCTTTTTGTTCATGCCACCATTGTGATGGCATGAAGTAAAACTTGTAATATACATGTCTATTCAAGAAGGGACATTTATTGACATTGGGTTATAAAGACTTGGCTGGACAGTTGATTTTCAACACCCCAAGATTATGTAATAATTGTTACAGCTCTATCTGTATGTACCTATAAATCATTTCAAGATCATGTTGCGTTCTTAAGTTCTCGGTAGGTTCCCTGTAGTCTTGTGACTTTTCACTTCTGGGAAATTGGGTCAAAAAGTGAATGTAAAATCAATCAACATTCCCTCTTCCTGGGTCGGCGTTAATGAGATTTTTAATTGTCTCAGGGCCAGAATGCTGGGACCATCTGTTTTACCCAAAGTGTACATGCCCACGAATACGATGGTATCTGAAGTAATGCAATTATGTCAGACTCTTGTTTCAAGTGAGGAAAAGCTCAGAGCACTTATAGCGAACAGGGATGCCAACTGTTGGCCAGCTGGCATGTTGTTATCAGCTCAACAAGGTGCAAAAACATCCCAGGAATGTGGTGTATGGGTGATGGTTTGAACGTAGCAGAGTGCTGCACTGAAGGCTACTTGTTAGTCCACAAAGTACAAGTCTGTAAAGATTTTCAGCCACTTAACCGTCTTTACAGCGGCTTTTGTTAGAGGACGCTCGCAGCCATTGTTTATAGAAAGTTAAAGGAGAACACTGTTTATCCCGGTTCCTAACTTTGGGTTGTAAATCTTACAATGGCGTGTGTACTTTCTAGTTTATATCGTGTATGGTCTTCTTCGGTATTCAGCGTGCTTTCCTTAAATATCGTTGTCTGGTTCAGGTCACATAATGCTGGTTTTGGTGTGAATGAGACAAAGGAAACCTGTCGTAGATTCATAGTCTTGTTTGCTGTTCATTGTTATTAGGGCGGCTCCAGCGGTATCACAAATCCATTACTTTGGTTTGTGTGTGTTAGGGCGGGGCGATAGATGGATGGATAGATAAATCGTTATTATCTTGATATGACACTAGATATCCTTATCGTAATATTGTGATGAATGTTGTCTTTAAGTAGCATTACAGTGCCATAATAATGTCAATTTCTGACATTCATAGACTGTTCTAATCAACGCCTCTACCTGCTTGGTCATAATTGTCACATCACTAATGATTGTTTCTCAAATATTTCTTGTGTAAATATCTTGATTATCCTACCCAAAATATCATACAATTATTGATGTCGATGTATTTATTGCAATATTTGCTTTTTCCAACATGGCCCCACTTTAGTGTGTCTAAGTGTGAGAAAAAACGCAAAAAAAAACTTGAAAGAGCTCCAACAACATTTACTTTTCTCCTCTAGAAGCCACGTACCTCCACTTTGATTGTTTTAATGTAATTATCATTTAACCTGCTAATGAGTAATCTGAGTTAAACATTTGAGAATAGAAGGGAAAAAATGGTTCTGTTGTTCTCTTGAAAATATGAACACGATTACAGGGAGGGAGGATTGTGGGTTCTTTCAAGTACAATGAACCAAACCCATTCTTTCCCATGATGCCTAAGCCCACAGAACAATGCATTATGGGCAGCTGATGAAAAAATCCTTGGATTAGTTAAATGATGTGTGCTGGTTGAAGAACCGACGGCATGTGTCGGCTTTTCTTTGCATTCCATTCCAGAAAAATCTGCTTTGCTTTCTTTGCGTTAGCGACCCTGTAATTCCCCTGTGGGTCTAATGCGGTTGGCTGGAATTACCGATGTACTCAAACGAAGATCAGGAAACTTTGGGCCAAATACTGCACAGCGGTATTTTGCACCTATTTGCCAGTTTGTTATGTACCATTTCATGAACGAAACCATTTTTGCTCCAGCATGACACTTGTAGTAGGGGCTCTTTAGCATTAAAATGCTTGGTTAGTCGGGATTGGACAGCACTTCTTTTTCTTTCCTTATATTTTCTTAAATTAGTGATGTAGAGACTAGAGAGCCAGTAAAAGTACTAATCTACATCAGCATCCTCCCTGCGCATTTTGTGCTGATTTTAACCAGTAGGTGGCGCTGATTCACACTTACAGTCGTCTCGATTTGATCACATTTGCAAAGAAACGTTGGTATTATGACTAGCATTGATGTGTTTCGTTAAGAGAACAGTCATATATATATTTCATTTTAATGTTCAAAAAACATCTTGTAGTGCGCGGTACGTGCTGCTGCCGTTGTTTGATCGACTCATCGATGCACAAGACTGCAACAAAAACATCGATCATCACATATTTGGTCAAAATATTTCATTCTGCTACTCATTTGGAATCGTGAATTTGACTATTTTTCGCTCTTTCCAGTGGCTGAACATTTGGTGTGTGGCTAGTTAGAATGTACAGGGAAATGTAATACAGATATTGAGTTTTTAACTCTTAATTTGTGCAACGCTGAGTCTAGGGGAAATAGTCGCTAGTAAAGGATTGGTCTGTTGATTTGATTGAACTGCATTGATACATATTAAAACATTCTGTGGCATTGATGCCAAATTTTGATACCCATGTATTTTAAATCGTCAGCAGATATTTCTTTTTTTTCGTCTTTTTTAAATCCAGAAAGAAATGTTTTTTGGTTAAAGCTTTACATGACCTTTTTAAAGCTGCATTAAGCAGTATTTTGGCTAATTAAATGAGTCTCCCTGTAATGTGAAGGATTGCTAAACACTGCCGATCGTCCTGCAGATTATCGCCCCGATCTACTGCTACATGTGGTTTGCGTTTTTTACATTAGTCGTCATTTCCTTGGTTTCACTTAATGCAGCTTTAAGTCTGTATTTCTATCAAAATGGAAAATGTAACGTTTGGGAAACTATCAAAGTCAAGGTATCCGTGGCAATATTAAAGAATTTTCAATACCCAGCCTCAGTCCTGCCTGCTCTCTCATGATCGTCTAGAAAGGAAAGGCTGTGGGGGTTTCGTTGGATATCTTGCATCCTACAACATATCATAAAAAACAGTGAACTCTCTGACTCCTGCCTCCTTGTCTCATTTTCAGATTTGTGACTTTGGCCTGGCGCGGATAGCCGATCCAGAGCACGACCACACGGGTTTCCTGACCGAGTATGTGGCCACACGCTGGTACAGGGCCCCCGAAATCATGCTCAACTCAAAGGTTGGTCTGTATTTGAGCTTATGTAACGGACGCAAGATTATTGTTGTTACGCTGTGGTAGCGAAATAAACAGTAGTATGTATAGAAATCATATCTGTAATCAAAACCTCTGTCCATGCATGCTTTTCTTATTACATTAAAGTTGTTATAGATATGATTATAATACATATATTGTAATTTTTGTAGTATCTCTTTTGACATTACAAACCAGCAGAAGTTCCTTCAGACATACAAAGTGATATTGTTCTCTCTTTCTCTCTCAGGGCTACTCCAAGTCCATCGACATCTGGTCGGTGGGCTGCATCCTGGCTGAGATGCTGTCCAACAGGCCCATCTTCCCTGGGAAGCATTACTTGGACCAACTAAACCACATACTGGGTGAGTCGTATCAACAAACATGCTCCTTTCTAAAGAATCACCCATTATCTTTACAAAACCAAGCGTGTTTATTACATTTGTTATTTTAACTACCAAATACATGCAGCCACAGTTTTCCAACAAGAGGTTACTAATATGGTTTAGTATTGTGAAAAAAAGAAAGAAAACAACTTTGCAATATATGCTTTGCACACTAATTGGTGGATTTTCAAAGAAATAAACTGTAAATCACAAAATGTACTGCATATGTATAGATGGTTTTTAAATCTGTATCATTCATGTGAGGCACTATTATTACATTTCAAGCAATGGCTCACACTAGAAACTGGATTATTGTTAGGATTGTGTATGTAATGCAGATAGTAACATATACCCAAGTGCTTAAACTGGCCAAAATGGGCAGTACGCAGTTTATCCGGCTAATTCGTCTTGTGCAGCTTGATAATGTGACTCAGCTTGTTTGCTTTCTTATCTACTTCCTGTTTCCCCCTCCTTAGTCTTCAAATGAGGCACGAAGCGTAATCCTTGTCTCATCTTTTAAAGGGGACATCATGGAAAAACTCATTCACAAAAAAAGACTAAAACACACTGTTCAAGTTTGCTGTCACGTGTGACGCATTACAATTAGAACCGCCCCCCATCTGAGTAACTCTACCCCCTGGAGCCCGCGGTGCGGTCCACGCAGCTCCGGACACCACGGGCAAAGTCGGAACAAACTTTTAAATTAGGCATTGTAGATGTAATATGAGTGAAGATTCAGCAACTGCATTGCCTATTTCTCGCATCAAATTAGTTCAGAAACCGATTTTGGTGGACTGATGAGGTGGAAATGGTGAATGTTTATCTTCTTCATGGAGAAGTGATAGATGCACACGCATACACGCACACTGAATCAGCCTCTCGGAGCCTGGAAGAATGGAGAATAGAATGAATAATCTAAGTAGTAGACATGTTTCTGAGACATAGACCTATATTAACTTGTTGAAAAGGAGCATGATATGACTCCTTTAACATTATTAGTCATGAAATTCCACCTATTTATAACCTCACGGTCCCTTCATCAGAATTTGGTGATTAAACTTGATACTTGTCAATTTTGCCGCAAACTACTACTAGGTACTACTCTAGGTGTCACCAGTCAGTTATTAATTTCAGTTATTATTATTTTTTTATATTTAGAAAAACTTATTTTTATGAGATATAATGTAACACAATTTGTTAATAAGAGTATATATTATAGTTATTTATTTTATATTTTTATAAAAAGTTCATTGAAGAGAATGTTTATCTTTTGAATTGAAATTTCATTTCTGTATTAGACTGAATTTGTTACTAAATAATTTTGTAATGCACATCAGATGGTGCACTGAAAAGTTGGTAGCAATTCTCATTATATATAAAATGTCTCAACAGAATTTTATTCTGACCCTTTGTATCAGAATAATTATAGCTGTGTTTTTAAGATGAAGAGTCTCACTAAAAATGACAGGTAGCACTAAGAGGGCGTTTCAAATAGCCCTACTGGAAGGTGTTCCGCCAGAAACCCTGGAGTGACATGCCTCTTTCCCTCAGGAATCCTGGGCTCCCCGTCTCAGGAGGACCTGAACTGCATCATCAACATGAAGGCCAGGAACTACCTGCAGTCCCTGCCCGAGAAGCCCAAGATCCCCTGGGACAAACTCTTCCCCAAGGCGGACGCAAAAGGTACAGGAAGCTCTGTCACAATCAATAGGATTGAACAAACAGGATTCTTCTTCTTTCTTCTTTTTTTTATAGATTTTTGTAGCGGTTATAGTGCAGAGCGACAACAGCCAGACACAAAGACAAGACAGTAGAGCAAAAAGGAATAAATTCATTTTTGCCAGTGTATTTCTTCCTCCAAGTAGTCTTTGTTTGAGCTGTTTGAGCATGGTACTTCAATACTGCCATCTTAAACAAAGTGCCTCAATAAAAATGGCTCATTTAAAGCTTACTAGTTGTTAAAGAGAAAAAATATAGGATCTGTAACTTAAACTTGTAAAATTGTGTGCTGTGAACATGAGGGAAACCCTGTCTTGATATTACTGCATTTAAGCCAGGTTTTATGGAGCAGACAAATATTTTATCCAACTCCCTTCTGATTTTTAACAAAGTCCACAAATTTGTCTCTGTCCTATACGGCCACATTGGTAGACAAGGGACGGACAGGACTTGACCTTTTTTTAGAGAAATGGATCCATCCTTTGGAGCAAGTGCGTATGTGCGAACATGTGTTGTGTTCATAATGGGCTGAAAATAAAAAGGAAGATCGCCTTTGGAAAGAAGCCGCAGACTCCTGTTAATTACAAAATCTAATAGTACAAATCAAGACATAATTATCCTTTCATGTCTCCTTCTATGCGTCTGAATATCTTGTCGTACCATCAGCGACCAGTGGATGGTGCTGTTGAGCCAATGCAACCAGACTGCAGGGGGCTCGCACGCTGGTTTAAAAGGCCATTAAACTTGAAAAGACACAAAACATAATTGTAGATATTAATATAAAATGTTTAATGAGGAAGCATGTATCAAGCTGTACTTCCTGAATTTAGTCTTATCTTACTGCACAGAAATCAGTCCCCAGAAGGCAAAGTCAATATTTTCAGCTTCCTGTTGTTCTTACCATCATGTACATGTAATACCACTGTTGAGGAAAGTAAAGCAGGGGTCACCAAACATCTGACCAATCGGCGAAGACTCCCAGAATCTCGAGAGGAGCTAGGATAAGGATACGGTCGGCCTTTGTCAGCATGGTTAGA
Source organism: Cyttopsis rosea (assembly GCA_900302355.1). Classification (NCBI taxonomy): domain Eukaryota; kingdom Metazoa; phylum Chordata; class Actinopteri; order Zeiformes; family Parazenidae; genus Cyttopsis; species Cyttopsis rosea. The sequence goes on from OMKR01074229.1 coordinate 9,999, forward strand.
AAATTAAAAAGTTGGATTTGTTGTCGTTACACAGTCGAGCGCTTCAACCGATTAAAAAGTTCTTGATCCATCTCACCAGCTCTGGACCTGCTGGGCCGGATGTTGACCTTTAACCCCATCAAGCGTATCAGCGTGGAGGAGGCCCTGGCCCACCCGTACCTGGAGCAGTACTACGACCCCACGGATGAGGTACACATGCACACACTATATTGAATATTTTTCTCAAATATTTAATATGTATAAAATTTTTATTTTATTATTTTTTATTTATTTTGTATAAAGGAGAGACCGAGTTCACTCGCCTGAGTCTTCATAAAATACACAAATATTCACCAAAAAAAAGGATATAAAGGATGTCTTGTCAGATGGTTGCCGTCCAAATGAACACGAGACGGTGCAGATGGACAGTATTTGGGAAATAATATCAAAGCAGTATTGTATATAAAAATGAGTAGGTAATAGGATGGCAATACTGCTTGTTTGGTGTTTGACGCACAAATTCTCGCTTACAAATGTTATAGGAACGGCAGGACATGTCAACAGCATCAACTCTTAATTAAACCACGGAGGTATATTTGCAATAGTTTTCACTGACTTGGTACGTATGTGTTTTCGCGTGCAGCCGGTAGCGGAGGAGCCCTTCACTTTCACCATGGAACTGGACGACCTTCCCAAGGAGAAGCTCAAAGAGCTGATCTACGAGGAAACGGCCCGTTTCCAGGCCAACTACCAGGGCTCCTGAGACGTGCAGGTACCGCACGTCAGCATGTGGCGACAGCGGCGAGAAAAGAAAATATTGATACACTTGAGAATTCACAGAATCACCATTTAGTTTTTAGATGATAACATATATTCGTTACTTGCATATATTCAGCTATATGTGTAACAGTAATGCTATCACAATAATACAGTAATCATATATTATATTTAATCATATTTTGTCTTGGGTTATATTTTAAGTATACAAGTTGTATTCTTTTGCACAGACAGGATTTTTGGGCTCTAAATGTATTTTTTTTTTTTCCAGGTTAGTTTCCATTGAGTTTCAGAATCTCTTTTACAAGCGAGACCTGGTCGAGGAAGCAGTGGACAATGTTACGGAATACGTAAAAACATAATGCATAAAAGGGAGGGCAATACAATATAAAGCAACATTTATATATCAAAAGATGTTGAAATCTAGGAGGTAAAACAATTACCAACCATAAGCTTTATTACCCAGCGTTTTAATCCTCTCTTTAAACCTGTTCAAAGAGACAAACTCCTGATGTTTTCGGGCATTTTGGAGCTCGCTCCAAGCTGACGGGTCAGAGAACTGAAAATCTTTTTTTGCCAAACTCTGTTTGTACCAATACGATGTTGTGGGCGCGCCAAACATTTCAAACCTCTCTCCCTTTCCATATCTAATATACATTATATAGATCGATGGTGCCGTGTGGAAAAAGTTTAAATGGTGCCGCTGTTTACTTAGTAAAATAAATTACGTAAATAATCTTGCAATCCGTCCCTTAAAATAAAGAATTGTCCTTGTTGGAGATACATAAAATGACGTGTTCCTTATTTTATCGATTGGGACGTTTTCATGAAATAAAATACAATTTTGCAGAATCATGAACAATTACTCAGTGGTCCCGACGTCCATGACTCTGGAAATGCAATTATTCAGGATTTGGGAAAAATTGATAAAGCACAACCATTAACTGTTAGGAAAAACTAGATTTTTGAGTAAAGGTGAGGCTGCGGTGAATCAGTTATGGCCTTTTCAGACTCAAAGTCTTTGGGCTTAAAAATCGAACTTTGATCCAGGTACAGCCAACACTGTTGTTTTGTTTTTGTCTTTCAGCTCCAAAGAAGACTGACGATGCGAGACTGAAGCTTGGAACAAGAAGACTCCAAACGACAAAAGATACGACAACAACAACGACAAAAAAACAAACAAAAAAAAAAAACAGCATATTCATCAAACAAACAAAAAGAGAAACCAAGAAATACAAACATTTAAAACCGCTTATCTTTCCATTTGTACTGCAAGGGAGCTAATTCATTTGTTTCTTTCTTTTCTTCTTTCTTCTTTTTGTTTTTCCTTTTGTGTTGGATTGGGATGGGGAGGTTTTGGGGGAGGAGGAGGAGTGGACGGTGTTCTACTCGTCCTGCTTTGGTCCTGTCCGTGTTAGACTCTCCCCTCTCTCTCACGCAATGCTTTCTTTTTTAATCCCGCCATCCTAGTTTTCTCATCTCTCCATCCCCGTCACCCCATGGCCATACCGACCCTTTGCTCCAACCTTTAAACCCCAAACCCCCCCCCAGCTATTTTTTTCGGACGCTCTCCTTCCTTTTTGCCACAGTATCTAAACCTATACGATCATATTAACTGAAAGCATAACTCTGGTCCTGCACCCTTG
>OMKR01074230.1:0-11824 GCA_900302355.1 Cyttopsis rosea
AGCTCTCCGTATCGCATTGGTTTGTTTTGCGCTGCTGCCACACTCCACCAAAGCATAATTCGCTAAAAGCCTTGGACGAGATCAAAAAAAAGGAGAAAAATGGGGAGCATGGCTAAACCCCTGCCCACAGGCGCCGCCGCCACTCTTACCCACGGGCAGTTGCTCCACGGTCCCCAGGTGGAGAGGACACAGTCATCGGGGCAGGGCAGGAAGCAAACGCGCGCCCCGGGGGGGATCTCCTCTTGGTCGCAGAGGCCGTCGTCCACGGCGCCCGCCTGCTCCGCTCCCCTCAACACGCACCTGGCGCCGCCGGACAGAGAGAGAAACAGCATCGCTGGCAGTTGAATTAACCAGCCTCTAGGGACTAGCTCTTTAAGTTTTGTGGTACGGAGGTTTCGTCTGTCACCTAATTAGGCCGTTTATTTGCTCCGGTGTGACCGCGCAGGGGCTGGCTTTTAATCGACCCCCTCGATGCCGATGTACCTTCCATCTGTTTTTGTTCTCTGGCTCTGTGATTAGAACCAGCAGTAGGTCTCAGAAGCTGCACAGCACAGAGCTTTGGCTCACAGCTGTGCAAGATCATTTATTTGAGGGCCTTTTGACTTCTCTTTCGCACACTTTCGCACAGTTTGAAGATTAAACCTTTCACGGTGCCATTAATCCCATATTGAAAAACATTATAATTCCAAGTCCTTCGACATTGCTACCGTTCAGTTATTTTTAGCAGGTGCTAAAGTGTTGGGTCATTAATTAATTAACAACGCTTGTAATAATGATAAGTATTTTCTTGCGTTTGTTTGTGCATTTGTTTTCCTCTGGCACCGCTAGCGCTGGCAGTGTATGCTGTCAGTGCCAGCTGCTGTGCAGATGCCAGCCTGCCGCTCCCACCAAGTCTTTGTGCCAGTGCCAGCCCCCCATACACACTGACCTGATCTTGCGGCTCTGGACCCCCTCCCCGCAGGCCAGAAGCTCGTCCACTGTGTTGATGGTGCAAATGGACCAGGGCTCTGTCCTCCACTCATACTGGCTGCATTCACTGATGCACGGCATGGCTTCATACACCTGCAGACCCACGCACGCACGTGGACACGCACACACACAGAAAGACAGGCATTGAATAGCTAGAGAACGGCCGACTGAACATGTGTTTGGGGTGAATGGACATGCATACAAATGAACATATTGGCACCCTTGCTTTAAAAAAAATGTCCATAAGAACAATGACCTTCAATTGAGACATTGCATACTGACACCGCATTCAACATTGTGCTCCAAAACACCTCGGTTTCATGATCTTAAAAAAAATGCAAGGGTGCCAATATCATATACATAATTAGAATATTATAGTTTCATATATGTATACTGTATATATATATATATACAAACACAAACAAACACAGTACGGCAAAAGTTGAATGGATGGGCGTATAAATGTTCAACGCCGTTTCCATTACAGCCACCATGCTGCCAAAACTCAGATGTGTGTGAGGGCAAAACCCCAAGAAATACCGATAAGCATAAACAAACCACCCTGAGGGCGAAAATGTAACATGTCCAGTGCTGAGGATTCGGCGCACAATCGATGACTCTGTGCACATCTGTATTACCATGCAGGGAACATTCAGCAACACAAACCGCTCTCCTCCCCAGACTCCCAGACTCCTACACTCCTGTAACCACATGTTTACTCTCAGTCCCTGTAACAGTCTGCCACGCTGAAGAGTGTACTCTGGAGGACAATTTGTGGGGGAAAACGCTGTGACAAGCTGCGCGCGAAAGTGTGTGTGTGTGTGTGCGTGCGTATGTGTTTGCACACGCAGACTGGCGAGCAGGAATGAGTACCGAGTATTTCCTCCCCCTACGGGCTGCACAGACGCGCATTACACACCCTCATCATGCCCCATCTGTGCCTGCAGATGCCCCTGCTGGGTTCGACTCTGCTCCCCGCTCTTCCAAAAAAGAAAAAAAAATGTTATGTCCAAATCCACAGCTAAACAGCCCACCTGAGTGGAGATTTTATGGTCATTTCTCAGAGGAGGGTTACAGTGCACTACTAGCTGGTTGAACACTAACAGGGATTTGAACGGGCAAGAGCAGTTGTGCACTGCTGACATGGGATGGGGAACCGCGAACCGCGAAATGCGAACTGCGAGCCGACACCTGTGCCACCACGAAAAAGCCACAACGAGAACTGAAAAACCCATCCGCTTGCCGTGCCACGCACATTAATGAGAGGCCTAAACCAGCCAATATAGGAACCCAAAGCTTGCGATAAGGTCTTCCGAAAAGTTTCTACCCTCTCCCGCTTGCTTTTTTTTTTTACACGCTACCCATTTGAGCCTCTCTTCTTTTCCAGAGGAGAAATGTATAAATGACATTAGGTCCAAAGCCTCACAGACTGTTCACTATATAATGAAGTCCCTCGGCCCTTTAGAAATGTCAAACAGGGTGTGTGTGAGTGTGTGTGTGGGGGGGTTAGAATGACATGGAGATGGAATTTCATCTAAGTGCTAACTTCATCTTTTTTTCATTGCCCCGATCGCTGCGCGACGGTTGCACCGTCGGTACTTACGCCACTGCCTCAATCCATGTGCAACTATTTCCTTTTCTCTCTCGGCCAAAAGATGACAAAACGGGGGTAGAGGAATATGTGTGTATCTTGTTTAGGCCTGGCATGCATCCGGTGTGGTGAGCTAAAACAGAGCATAGGTACAGAATTAACGGCACTGACCTGAGCCTGTGTGGATGTCCGTATTAGCAGTGCATGACAGGCCAGAAGTTGGGCACAGGGGAGAGAAAAACAATGATACCACAATTAGTTTCGATTCGCCCACATCCACAGTGTATATTGATTCGCTGATCTCAGTCTAATCATAATAATATTTAAACGTGAAAAAGAAAAAGAAAAAAGAAAAAACACCCCTGCGTTCTGCTCTAAGGATCATTAATGCAGGGGAAAAGGATGATTAAGTGCCTCATCATCTATGTTGAACCTAGTGGTTCTGGACAGTTTGCCAGGCTGAATGATTTATGGTGTGGAGACTGAAAGTGAGGCAGTTGGCTGAAACAGCTGTGCCGTAGCCAGAGCCGGCAGCTGAAGGCTACCCGCAGAAATTAATCTGCCTGGATGTGTGTGGAGAGAGTGAAGTAGCTCTGAATGAGCATATGCTCCACAAGGACTTATGTGCTCTGTAGCTGAACAAGGTGGTTAAATGCTACAGGTTTAACATGGAGACAGTTTGAGCCAAGACTATACTTATTCTATTAACAGAGAAAAACATCTCTAAAATATCTATCTATCTATCTATCTATCTATCTATCTATCTATCTATCTATCTATCTATCTATCTATCTATCTAGGGAAACTCACTTTTGTCTATCTTACACAGATGTGGCACTGCAGTCCATACCTGGCAACCCCCAATTCACAGCTAATAATCACGCCCAGCAGATGAATAAATGGTTTCGCTGAATGTAGCTGCATTAATAAACCACTAAGATGTTTCGATTTTTATCTAAACCAAAAGAGCTCCGTTTTTGAGATGCTGAAAGGTGTATTCCCCAATTCCACTGGAGCTAGACTAGTTGATTCCCCCTGCAGCCTTGAGTTGAGCTAACACAGTTAGCACACAGCCCATCGCCATCTCAGTACTGGACACACAGGAAAATATCCACCAGGGGTATCCCTTCAAAATGACAAGTGTATAATCAGGAACATGTTGCTTTATCAAATAAATAGTCGACACATATTGGACTGATTGGATGTTTGTTTGGGCTCTTAGGTGAAATAAAGTTCATGAACCAGTATTGATTGTCACACACACAAAGTTTGCATATGATTTCCTAATTCACTTTCACTGGAGCTGTAAAAGTGTGTCAACAGCTCAGGAAAACGGATCATTTCATCATTTTGTCTGTCTGGGGACAATGCGGCTCTGAGCTGAAGCAAAAACACAATCGAATAATAATAAATAAAAATGAATAATAATAATAATCCCGGGGTATATGCCTAAACAAATATGCCATGAAATTGCCTTGTACTGAGCTCCGCATCACGTGGCAAGCGTAAACAGACAAACAGACAAACAAACCGACCAACAATCCTACACACGGGAATGCGGCAAGAGGCTCAGAGCGGCGAACAGAAAGAAAGGATGGGACGAAGAGCCGTAAAGTCGAGTCTTCATCGACAATGGATCTCTCTAACTGTCACTGTGTGACGGAGGCTTCAAACAGATTGGCCCATTACTGTCAGGCAGGCCCACGGATGGGCTGGAAAGCAATGGCTCCACTGGGAGACAAAGAGAGACGGATCCCCATGTGATAATGACCGCAAAAACATACTCATGAGTTAGAATACGCCAAACGTTTGAGGCAGGCGTGAGGACATCGGCGTGTCTAAATGAGACAGGTATTGTCTTTAAAGATTTCCAAAAAGTGCCACCCCAAAGTGAAATGTTTGCTACGTTGATAATGGTGCTGTGTTCCTCAGAGACTAGGAGCTCTCTTCATCTGAGTGCAATCTACGATGACAACGGTTTCACAAGGGCTTGTCAACTGGCAAAGGCAAATAAATCAGCTCATTTAAAACCAGAAGGATGCTTATTCGAAGGGCCTAATAGTTTTTTAAAGGTATTAAAGGAGCCATATTATGCTCCTTTTCAACAAGTTAATATAGGTCTCTGAGGTCCTCACAACATGTCTTTCACGTGTTTTGCTGAAAATACCACTCTTTTTTATTATATTAATTCTAGCCATTCTAACCTGTGTCTCTATTCTTCCAGGCTCTGACAGGCTGATTCAGTGTGCGTGTGTGTGTTTCAGTGTGCATGTGCCACGCCCACCCCGGAACTGTTTCTCCTACTTCTGTATGAAGAAGATAAACATTCACTATTTCCACCTCATCAGTCCACCAAAATCGGTCTCTGAACAACAAAACAAATTTGATGCGAGAAATAGGCAGTGCAGTTGCTGAATCTTCACTCATATTACATCTACAATGCCTGATTTAAAAGTTTGTTCTGACTTTGCCTGCGGTGTCCGGAGCAGTGCGAACCGCACCACAGTGTCGCACCGTGGGCACCAACGGCTCCACTCGCTGGCGCTCCAGGTATACTGTAGGTGGAGTTACTCAGATGGGGGGCGGTTCTAAATCTAATGTCTCACAGGACAGCAAATTTGAACAGCATGTTTTAGGCCTTTCTTTTTCGACCGAGGCAGAGCAATTAAAAAAAACTCACTGGCTTGCCTTATTTCAGTGTGTGTTAGTAGGCCCATCAGAGACACAAATGAATGTGCACAAGCACTGAAAAAGTGAGTTTTTCATCATATGTCCCCTTTAAAGCAAGCGGAAAGGTACATTCCTTCCCCGTATGAAAAGTTTATACTACATCAGACAAGAGAGAAAAACAGAGGGACAATGACAATGAATGAACATGAACAAAAATCTTTTTCTTAAACAAGCCCTACAGAAGAACCGAAATTGTGTCTCTCTTTTTGTTTTTGCTCCTCAGAACAACAAGCAGTTAAGCCCGTCAGGCAACCGATCTCGTAGGGCTATAGAATCATTTACCTAGAGGTAGAGGGGGAAACATACTTTTTTTTTTCCTTCCGGCCTTATCTTCCCGGATGAAAAGTGTTAAATATTCACCTTTTTTCTCTCTCTTTGCCTGCCGCTCAATCCATTTTGTTATTCTAATTAGTAGATAGTGCATGTGGCTAACCTTTGCTACCCTTTGCATCTGAACTAACTGCTCTGGGCCATCTGGCCGGCTGGAGGACTGGAGACAAGGCTGGAGAGGCCTCTGGGGGCGGGGGGTTGGGGCTGACTGGTGGAACTCAAGAGCGCCCGAACAATATGCAGATTTGTGCGACTTGCAAAACGGGGAGACACCTTGGTGTTTGGCTGTTGAGCCTGGGGGAGGAAGGCGAAGGTGGGGTGGGGAGCGGGGACACGTGCCCAAGCAGTAATTACACCTCATTGGCCTCGGGATAGCGCCAGCACCAACTGGCCACTGCGAGAGCATCACTCTAACGGTAGAACAACACTAGGCGCGTTGGCGCAGTGTATAAGTGCTATCAGTGTACAGTTCCTCTTAATGGAATGTTAATCCACTGTTGGAGCTACACTTTCTGAAAAAAGTGCAATCAATTTAAATGCATAATATATGAGCCTACATTGTAGCAGAGACCTAGAGCTGCTGTCGGATTTGCTTATTGATCCTTATAGAATGCTTATAGATCCGTTTTAAATACAAAGAACAAACAGATATGTAATATGTAGAAGTAATGCAATACAGTACAAACATATCCCACTGACATATTTCAATAATTACACACATAGCTTACATTTCAATTATATTAAAAGTTATTTATTGCAGACTGCTATAAAAACATTTTTAAACACTTGTTAACTGCATAACTGCAAGACCTTGTTTAACTTAAAGTGTCTGCAGAGTTGAGGACATATTGTGAGACAGTCTAAACGAGATCAACATGTTGTTATGGAATTTTTAAGCAAGTAATAAACAATTTATATTTTTCACACAATAACTACTAAAAGCATTGTCGGTATTTCAGACATAAAATTTATCATCAAAATATTTAAATCGCTGTCGTTTTCATTATTCCTCGTCTCTCTAACATTGACGCGTCTGGGACGCTTCACCACAAAGCCAGTGTAGCAGGTAAAAAACCACGCTTCAGCCCGCGCCCATACGCCACACCAACAGGCCTAGTGTAGTTCTACCGTAATGAAGAGGAAGGAGCGGAGAAAGGCTGTCATGTGGAGCCGCTCATGTGTAAAAATCAAATGCTGCCAATGTTTGTTTTACTTCCCTCTTTCCTTTTGAAACTATTATATATACTAAATCAATTCCTTAGGCTGCAAGTCAGGAAATTGAATTGGACTTTACCACGCCGGCAGTTACGGATGTTTATTTTTGCTGCATAACCCCTAAACCCTGTGACTATTGCTGAATGACTGCATTATGATATGATATTAGATATTGGAAAAAACTGACTTTTTTTCTGCGATATATATTGCGATATGAAAAAATACAGGAATTTTCACCAGATGACTTGAATAGCTCTATTTAAGAGAAAGAGTAAGCGAGTGACACCTGTTTTTAATAAATTTAATTTAATAAATTTAATTGTATAATTTCAAGATTTAAAGCAAAAAACAGAATGGTCTGACTTGAGCCTTGTTTTAAGAAATGATTCCAATGCAGCTTGTGTGCATGGAGCGCAGTGGCGTCACGCGGGTGACAGGACAGTGATACCATGTTGCGTGTATATACATCCTCTTTGTGTGCGCAAGTGAATGAGCTTTGTCCCTGCGCTCTGCTGCTCCGTCACTCTGCTTCTGCCTTGGCACATCTTTATTTTTGATGTATTTTATTAAAATAAAATACATCTAAAATAAAAACACACCATTTTTATTAGTTATATTTTATTTACTGACAAAAAAAAATACAACACTGCTCGACTTGAAGAATCTCAGTCAACTGACCCACAGATGATTAGACTCGTCGACCTTCAGGGGGCAGGCCTACATGCAAGTTTTCCTTTTGTATTCCCCCGCCGGGTTCCGGTCGAATCGCCCCCCGCATGGGTTAGGGCGGACAGACGGCGTGGCGCGGCAGGGAGCCTCGGCACGCCCCTCAGCAACAGGTCCGGTCGGTGTGCTTGAGTTAGTTTGCCTTACTTGACATCGCACGTCCTTTCATCATATCATATTTGTGTCATTTAAATCTGATCTGTATGTGCTGCTATTGTTTTACCCGAATGTTTGTATATTATCCTTTTCTGATTAAAGAAAAAACAAAAAAAACATTGCACGTCCTGCGATGTGACTATTGCGCATGCACACATCGCAATGACGATGCTGAAACGATATATTGTGCAGCCCTATATGATATGTATGTATATAGCAGAAGCAGTGCTAACAGTCTGTGGGAGCTGCACCCCATAGAAAATACTTCCAACTGTATTAAACTATTTTAACAGTTGGGGAAAAAAGGGAAACAGGTTTGCGCCAACACCTCCTTTTCCACCCCCACTCTCGCCTTTGTCAACACCTCCCGCCGAAAGTGATGCTGCCTGTTTATCGAGTTGTCTAATTACGTTTGAATACCTGAGTGAGAGAATATCAGAGAGAGAGAGGTGGTGGTGGTGGAAGGAGTGTAGTAGCGGGGGCTACTACTAAATTTAGCAGAACCGCACTCACTTTATGAGTACTGGAGGCCAAAGCGTTCCACATAAAAAGGGCTCGGGCCATTTGCCCCCGTCGACGCAGCTCAGTGACGCAAAGCAGCTCAACGACGGCTCCTTGACCGCACGACACGCCCGACAATGGATGGAATAAAACCCCATAAATGGTAAGAATGGAAAGCACTTATCATTATTTGATTGTTTTCATGGATATACGGCTGAGGAGATGGTGGTTATGGCTAGAGCAGAAGTGCAGTTTAGAGGTACAGGTAATAGAAACATAATGAGTTTGTGACCCACAGCGTTATCAGCCTATATAGCAACACTTCCTCAAAGTAAGGCCGAAATTACAGCACGGCCCTAAATGGGTTCAAGAAAATCGTGTAGGTGTCTTCCACTGAGGATTTTGCTTTATTATTAATATACGAAAGGTTATGCTTTGTATATGTAAGCTTTGTTTGTTATGCTATATACTGTATACAGTATATACATAAAGTATATACAGTATATACAAAGTGAGTTTCAAATTAGTAAACAGTGCGTGTGGAGCAGGAAAATAAATTTGAGGATGCTGAGGCTTTCAGAGGCAAATGTTCTTGTAACATGTCTCTTGTCGTTACAGTGTAAGAGATGGACCAGGAGGCAGGTGGAACAGAAAGCCAGTCCTTGCTGGGTGTTTATTTTATAAAGCACAGACCTGGTGTTTTCAGACCAACTGAAAAGTACAATTGTGGGCACGTGCTGCTATGTTGCCATGCTCGGGAATGTATGGCAAGCCGTTTGAGCCTGTATTCACTTTTTAGAACTAGTTGCAATTCTGACTGAACTAGTTATAAATCTACTCTGACATCAAAAAACACATTGTTGATATCAAAAACAGACATTCTTCAAGAATTCAATTTTTGATATCAAAAAATTGTATTGCTGATATCAACAATTCCCATTCTTCACATCAACAATTCCCATTTTTGATATCAAAAATGGGAATTGTTGATATCAATATTTCAGGTTTTGATATCAAAATGCAATGTAATTATTGATATCAAGAAGTAAATTTTTGATATTAACAATTAGAATTGTATATATCAACAATACAAATTTTGATCAACAATTCACATTCTTGATATCACAATTGCAATTCTGCATTGAAAACAATGGGAAGCGGTTTAAAATGTTTTATATCAAGAATTGGTATTGTTGATATCAACAATACGATTTCTTAATATCAAGAATTCACTCTGTTTTTGACATCAAAGATTAGATTTACAACTAGTTCAGTCAGAATTGCAACTAGTTCGAAAAAGTGAATAAATGCTCAAACGGCTTGCCATAGGAATTGAGCCCAGCCTTGCTGTCAGAAGAGAGAGAGAGAGAGAGAGAGAGAGAAAGAGGTGAAACGACAGCAGCTTTAAAATACTCAATCTCCTGCAGGTGCGTCCCCTTTTGGTTGCCAGTGCTGGCTCTCTCTGCCTGTAGATGCCGCCAAAACCACTGCCACAGCTCTCTTTTTGCCAGACTCCCTGCCAGCTAGCCATCCCCACAGTCACACACAGACAGACAGACAGACAGACATAGACACACACACCTTCCATATGGCATTAGAGGTGTACAGGAAAATGTTCTCAACTTGATAGGGCCACAGCGGACGGCAGCAGGGGGCCTTGGGCAATGGTGGAGTGAAAAATAAATAACTAACTGCCACAGTAGCTGGCAGACAATCACGGGCAATAACACTATCTGTTGCAACTCCCAGAAAGAGTATGCGCCACTGTTGGCCATCACGCCACATTTGGTACCAAAGACATTCAAATGCCGGCCCTAATTAGCAAAGAGGCCTGTGTGAAATTAGAAGATCGCTGCTGTCTGTAGAGATTTATTTTGATATGTCACCTCTAATAACAGAGCCAATTCACATTGTTAAGAAGTATTGACTAATGACTCCAACAAACCACAACATAAAATGCTCCATTGAATGCAGGAAAGAAACAAATGTGAAAATACAATACAATACAATAAATATTGTACACAGGCTGTACCGTCCAAACCCAATCTACCAATCTAAGTAAGGAAATATAGCGATGCAGTTAAAGCGAAGAAGACGACTTTTGGGAACTATTTGGATACCATTACCATAGCCTAGTCTGACATTTTTGTAGTTACGCCATAGACGAACCTCTGCTGTTGCTAACTTTTTTCATAGACATGCCATGTCCTAAAACATCCCTACAAACGGTCTCATTAACTCTCTTACACTTTACTTTACGGGCTAACCCTCCGGCACAATCCGTACAGCATCGTGACAGTAATTTCCCCTGATTATTTTCACTATGGCACACACACACACACGCACACACACACACACACACACACACACACACACACTTTCTCACTTCCTATAAATTTTTTCTCCCCATCTCCCTTGCTCACTCAATCGTGTGAAGAGAGGATAAGCTGAGGTACGCCATAAATTTTGTCGCTGTCAAGCAAAGTCTTCTGGAGGCTGGAGGCTGGAGGGGAAATGTCTGCTTGTGGGAGGTGGAGGAAGACGGCGGCTGAAGTGCGTGACGCGCCGGAGCGAGAAGAGAGCTCGACTCCCCGAACAGTCGACGGAATATCAACACCGTCGAATCAAGCCAATAAACCAAGTAACAAGGTCTCTGATGTTTGTCTGAAGATTGGTTTTATTTGCAGAGAACCATCTCTCTCTCTCTCACTCTTTCTCTGTCTGCAGATCACCTCCGGGCATACAGATGCCCCCTATAGCAGCTGACAGCGTACATGTTTAGAAGAAGCACAAGGGAGCAGTGACCCTGGGTGAACTGAGCTAAAGCGAAACCTCTTCCCACCTACAGCTCGTACAACAGATGCGCTGCGCTTTAAACGCTTTTCGCTAACGTTGACAACGGGTCCTCGTCTACTCTCAGGATAAATCTGGTGGGATTTGGTTTGGAGAGGTCTATTAGGGGGGCGCTTGGAATATTTTTCATGCAGTCGCAGCCTCATCTGCATTCTGACCTCTACAAACCAGAGTGTCCTTTCAAGCCCATTCGAGCGTAGAGGCGGCATTCATGAAACAATCCCCCTCTTTAAACCATGACCCTTTGGGAGACATGCTGTCACAAAATGTTCACGGAGGAGGACAAAAAACTAACGGTGGAATATCAAAGATCCCATCTGTCCCATCTCCCAACCCTTCCTTTCTCCATATTTTCATATGCTGTCGATATATATATTTTTTGACAAGTCTCTATGTGTTTCTGATCTGGGTAACACCGCAGAACGAGCAGCGGCCCACTGCGGGAGTCCAACAGCCGACGGCTCTGTTCCTGTGACCTCGAAGGGCCTTGCGCAAAGCCATTACCGCTCAGAGCGATTATACTATACTTGTATATCTACAGTATATCAACAAAGTCACTTTAAGAGTCACTCAGGTGCCATCTTGGCAACGCACTGGGGCAGCAAGTCTGTGGCTCAAGAGTCATCTATATCTAATGTTCTGTCCTACATGTCGCCAATCTACATCTCATATTTAGATGCATTGATCAGGGTTCATTCTGGCATTGCAAGGATGTTTTCATTTTCAAGGACTTCACACCGAACAAATATAATT
>OMKR01074231.1:0-11437 GCA_900302355.1 Cyttopsis rosea
CTGCTTTGCCTGAGCTCATTCTCAGGTCCTGCATCACAGGTCTATATAATCAACCACGCGGCTAAGAAAAGGGTACGTACATGCATGACTGGAAATCCCCATTCAGCGGCTACTGTTTTAATGCCTTGAGTGATAATTACACCTGCGGGGCTGATTTATGACCTAGGGTTCATATAAAAAGGTAATTCACTGTCAGATTTTCTTTGGTTTTGAGACTCTATATGACTATATATACTCTATTTCACTCTATATCTACACTAATGGTGGAATAGTGTTCAGTCTTCTGTGTTGCATGAGATTTTTTTTATATACATTGAAAAATGTATTGGCCGAAAATATGCTTTATTTGATTTATACCATAAATTTGCTCATACATAGTCACGTGTATTAAAATGACACATTATATTCCAGACAGTATATTTTGTTATAACCGCAATATTTTGTATAACATAACACATCTGTGTTCATCAAATTATGTTTTTGATCACTGTGATCGCACCACTCTTAGTAACAATTTATTATAATCATCACGGGTCATCCCTTGTGACATTTGGATTAATCAGACCTTGCCATGATTTGATATGAAATCAAAGCGCAACAAGAAAGCACTTGAATGGTATCCACGGTGTGATTACATCTAAATATGGAATAATTTTTCGATGCACCTCCCTGATCGTCGCCAGAGTAAACGGCTTAGTGTTGAAATGAGTGGATTATCCTGAGGTCTTTGGGGATATATCTTGGAATTCATTTGACAGGCTTGGAGTACGTGGGGTGCTTGAGATGAGATGTTTTGAACTGTCTAACAAATGATTAAACATTAGGCCTACATTTGGAACAGTTACATAAGCTAAAGGTGAATGTTCCCTTATTACTCATTTAGATAGAATTGCACTTTACTGATCTAGTTTTTGGGGAAGCTGCATTAAGGCCGGACTTTAGCTACAGTACATCTGTATTTTAGCATGCATAGGACTGTATATTTCGGCAAACATGAGTGTTGGAAAAGTACAATATCACATTCAACGAACACACTATGCTGGTTAATAAACAAGCACTGGATGGTAAATCGTTCTTGGCTTGAGGGACGAGCTGCGGTGCCCTTCACTGCGGCAGGAATGTGACCAATGCAGGTCATGGGTGAAGATGTACTGGTATTTTTCCAATGTCTCTGCCACCAGATCTGCTCCCGCAGCCTTGTGTAGCAGGGCAGACATGTCCAAGTCAAATCCCATTCACAAGTTCAGGGTCAGACTTTCACATTCATCTACTTGTGAAAGCGAAATGACACAATAGGCCTACTATACAAAACAGTGCGGGATTACGTGATTTGATACAGTTTGAAAAAAACAAGACAACATATGCCGTTTTGTACAATCTGATACGGTAAATTAATGGCGAAATTCTATCGGTTGAAGTAGAAGTAGTTGAAGCATCATAAAGACACCAAGTATTCATGCCATTCGCTGCCTACCCTTCTAATTATACAGCTACTGTATACTAGTACCAGATGTAGTAAAACATAAGGAGAGGGTGCGCTTTTAAAATAAACCTCTACTTTAAATGTACCTCTAAACTGCACAGGATATACTTACACCTGAGAGTTTAGTCTGTTCTAACAGCAAAGCCACCAGGCCACTCAGGCTTTATGTGAAACCTTTACAGGCAGTAGGTACAAACAGGACGGTTCCCCGTGGATAAGGCATGTCAGGAATTTCTTTTAAAAGCCATTTAAAATAGATACACACCGAGCTCCTTCTCCAAGAAAGATAAACACATCACCCAACATGACAGCTAGAGGGTGATAGCGGTCCTTGTAAAATCGGTCCTGAAGAGCAGAAAGTTGAAAGCCAGCAAGTTAAATATCACAGTCGAAGAAGCGTTGCCTGTCTTAACATCATTTGGATCAGTTGTATTTATTCTGCTTGATGCTTTTTTTGTTGCAGAAGCCAGATCAAAAGAGCACAAGAGGATAATTACACTTTGAAGAATATGAAATGACAGCGGATAACGTTTGGTTAGCCGACCAGCCGCTGTCTACAGAGCCCTATGCCACCCGTTCCCAAGAGAGCCAGAAGTTGCCGTCCCGGGGCTAATCCGCCGCAACAGTCCTGGACGTCTCCATGGATTCTTTTGTTAATCCAGCAGACAATCAGACGGACTTACTGGACATTGTCTCTGACGGTAAAGCTAGGGCTTTAACGTCATCGCTCTCCCTCGCTCCCGCGGATGTTACATCACCGACTTACAAGAGACAAACAGTGACTGCGACAGATCTTCCGGGTCGAGTCAATGACCCCGTGTCCTCGGGGTCCTTATCTGGCATTTCCCAAAGCCACCCGCCGGAGAACATCGGTGAACTGGGCAGTTTGAGCACCACGTCCCCAAGCTTGACAGGGCGTCTTTGTGTCAAGGATGAGATCAACACAGAGCCTGTACTGGCTGCATGGGACTGTCCCCAAACAATTAGTGGTTTCATTGTTCATAACCATATCGGCCCAAGGGAGCCTATGTCAGATCTTTTAGACAAACCACCTCACATTGCAGATGGCCTATCTTCAACTTCTGCCCTCAGTTACCCTCCACAGGGCAATAGGACTAGTGGAGGTCAAAAGAAAACATTGGCTATTTCAAACAGTTTGATGGAGCAATCTCTCTCCGAGCTAGTCAGCCTGACACCCGACACCCGTCTTTCAAGTAGTTTGACACTGACCGATACCGTCATAGAACCTCTGTCAGAGCTATACATCTTTGAGAGTGAAACACAGGACTTTCTCTTCACTCCCCAGAATCACGGTTTGGGTATCCAGAGCTGTTCTACTGACCACCTATCAGTATCACAGCAAGGTGACAGTAACACATGCGCTCTCAGTCATCACAGTTCAGAGGAGGTGTTGACACAATACCAAAACCAGCTAAGCATGACAAGTGATTCAGATGGGGTAGACTCACATTCAGAACTGTGCCAAAATGTCAGGACGGGACAGACAACTGGGGGGGACAATGCTGGGAACTACACATCAGTGTTTGATGTCAGTCAAGGAGAAGCAGAGGTTAGGGATTCATCATTCCACACACAGCAAAGCGACAGTCCCAATGAGCTGTGGCTGGATGCGTGCCAGTATCTGGCCAGTGAGGATAAAGGGAATGGGAATGATGTAGTGACTATTTTTGACAAGTGGGGGAATTCGGTATTAACAGGAGAGGAATGGGCATCCAGTGACAGTTCATGTCCCCCCGGGGACACAAAGGTGTCAGGTTACTTCCCTGAAGAGGGAGACGGGATTGGCTGGTCCAGCGGTGACATGAGAGGTTGGGGGCCACCTGTTGAGAGGTGGTCGTCGGTGGACAGTTGGGCAAGTGCACTCTCAGACTGGGCTGCGATCATCGCGGCACCCCCGGTGGAAATCACAGCTGCCTTCACAGAGATAGGAGCAGAAATAGACGCCTTGACACAGGCCCTTGCAGATTCAGAAACCGAGACACCCGGACAAACGACCAAACAGACAGAGGGTCAGGAAGAGTCGCGGCTTCAATCACAGACTCCGCCACCCATGGCCATCCAGGACCAGGAATTGGTGCCCCGCAGGCAAGAGAGCTCCATCCAGTGCGGAAAAAGCTGCCTCTCCTGGTCCCTCACGGAACCAACAAAGGTCTCGGCCCTGCCTGAGCTTGAGGACAGAGAGGCCACCAAGCCCGAAGTCTCATTTTTAACAGCAACTACAGGAAAACAAAATGAGGATTCTGTACAGACCGAGGGCACTCAAGGTGAGTGCACCCTCTGTCCTATAGACACGCAGTCATCTTTGACTCCATCCTGTGCCATGTTGAACTCTCCTGGAGAATTTAGTGCTGACATCCCCAGATCTTCGCCTGCGGCCTTGGACGATATGGCCACAGATCTTATTCAGTTTTCTGGATATGCCGATGGAACGGACACAGACAGTTATCTAAGCAACAAAGAAGATTCTGTTTTCCTGCATATTACAGAGGATGTAGATGAAGATTCGGAAGGAGAAAACTCAATTGCAGAGCTAAAAATCGAAGAGGTAGTATTTGTTATTAAAAGCAAAATGCATATAGTGTGGCTGAGCATGACAGATGGATGTGAGATGTTTGTGTTCTACATGGTCTGGTGAGCATTACATATTAGAAAATAATGCATTTTGTTTAAACTGTTCAAACTTAATTCACAATTCAGTATTTTATTCATATGGACATGCATCCACTAACACACACACATATACATACATGCATATGGAAATGTATACAGTGCATAAGCACACATACTGTAGACTCACACTCACCTTTAACATTCACACAATAATGCAGGTCAGCAAATAAATCAGTTCCACATAAAGTCGCATCTTAAATATCTGAACACTCATAAACATTCCCGTCAAAGGTCCTGGCATGGATTTCCAAATAAACATCGCTGGTGGTCACTAGGTAGAGTACGCCGCAGACTGAAGTGTACACACATGCTGCAAGTCTACAAGAGCCATGAGAGTTGACACCCAGCCTGAGATTGGAAGTCATTAGTCTAGTACCCCAGGAATCAGGCCCCAAGAGCGTACGTTATTGAATAAGTCCCACGGCTCAGATCTCAAACACTGACAGCTGTGTGTGCTGGAAGAAGTGGAAGTGGCTGCAAGAAAGCTTCAGATAGACAGAAATGGCATCTAATAATAGCCGGGTGTTCAATGATAATAGCACGCATCCCTGGCGTGTCAAGATGGAGGGGCTAGGGGTGAAAGGAGAGCACAGCTGAGGTCTGAAACATGACTCCCGCTCTCTCTCTTTCTCTCTCTCTCTCTCTTTAATACACATTCTTCTACACACCGACCCTGTGCATCCCCTTTAAAAACCGACTGGTTCTTGGGCCGGAGAGACCTCTGTGGATTGGCTTCGGTTCACAAGGCGTAGTTGGAGCTCGTGTCTATAACAGTTGTAGTGTGGAGTTGCATGCGGGCCATATGGACGGCGGGCTGGGAACTAGAAGTGTGTTGTTGTTTGAACTTCCACTTCATTGGTCTATAAAAAGGTACGTGGGAAATACAACCAAGTGAAGTATTGTCGGTTGTGTAACTGAATGCAAAAGAATATTAACTGTCTTACAAAACAATTAAGACTGTAGTTGGAAAGTTGATATTTCTGTATTGGAAGGCAATGACATTCCTATATTTGAGTGCTTTCAGATCAATATTATGTGGGTGGATTAGCTGGGTGAATATTGCCTCTTTTAACTAACATCTTTTCATTTTCCTTTATATATTTTCCTTGTCAGCCTTGTAGAGGTGGCGCGTATAAAGTGACAGAAGAATACAGTGTCTGCCGGGCGGATTTGGCGGCCGAGAAGGGAGCTTTAAGCAGATCTGAGTTCGCCTCGAGAGATTCACAGACGCCCGCGGTGCAGGGGCAGCGTGCAGCGGGATCCAGACCGTCAGAAGATCTGCCCTTCTTCAATGCAAAAACCCTAAGCAACGCACACGTGCCAGCTGTGGACACAACGTCTGGCCTGCGTCCCAATGCGGACAAACACGTGTCACATGGCACTTTGCTCAGTAAGGTACAGGACAGTGAGCCGGGGGGTGGGCGTCCTCATTTTATTATGCCCTTAGCCCCGCTCGTTATTGGCCCCTCGCTTTTCCCTCGGACAAACGTCGCTTTGGAAGGAGATCAACACTCCAAAGCCAAAAAGTTTTTCAATGACAACAAAGGCCACAGTTGTCCCCCCACACAGACTCACGTACCTTTGCCAACACTTGACGGGATTACCAGCCATTTACCCTTGGAGGGTGACAAGGAGAAACAATTGACTAATGAAAACAAAAATACTAGAACCGCTGCTGAGAAATCATCGGGGAAGGAGTGGAGAATATGTCACGACAGTAGCGTGACTAAGGACTCCTCTAGTTCAAAACAGCGCAGTGACAACTTCACAAGTACAACTTCACAAGGAATCCGTGACCTCGGCAAAGAGCTGTCGAACTTGGTTGCCGCCCCAGGTGATCGTTTCCTGGTCTCACCAAAGGGCCACGTAGCAGTCTTCACATTAGACCTAGACGACCCTCTCTTCCAGAAAGCTGCTAAAGCCGCTTCCCCGCCGCTTTCTGAACGCGCCGCTGATCAGCCTGAATCAAATCAGGAGAAGGGATTAAAAATGCCGCACAAAACTCACAAGAGCAGCTCGGACTTCAAAACACGGCCCAAAAGGGAGAAGCCGGCTGCATTTCATCCGGCGTCGCAGACGTCCATGAGGCAGGAGAACCTGCCGCGCCATGTCCCGGTTCCGCAGGTCACCAAAACACACGAAAGCCGCCCCCATCTGGGAGGAATTCATACTAAACGCGATTCCCTGACTGGACCTGAAGGCAAGGAGGATGGATCGTTGAGCGCGATCGATCCTGTCGTCGTGTCGGAGAAAGTCACGGCCAAGTCACACGGCAAAAAGAAAAAGAAACACCCCCAGAATGCAACAGTGGTAAACAAGGAGGTAGAACCATTGATTAAAGAACAAAGTGGGGATAAGCAGAAGGCGATTAAAGGAAAGACTGACGTCTCTGAGGACAAGCTTGGCATTAAGGCCGGGACTAGTAAAGATAAAATCACGAGTATTTCCACCAAGAACGATAGTATTCAAGCAGATAGCGTCCCCAAAAAGTCCCAGCACCCCGACAGTAAAGCTTGCCCAAGAGCAGCAGCTTCATGCGGTGGAATCCATACAGAGCTCCAGCCGACCGACTCGATCAACCAGTTAAATGACGACGTCGTCAAAAGGAGGCGCCTCTCCGAGAACAAGTTTGGAAGAATACTGGGTGCTTTTGAGGCGAAGCTGGCCCAGGCGGAAGGTCCGATCGAGACAACGAGGGACGAGCCCAACGGCGCCGTGGCGGCCGGCCGCAGGAAGGCCTACAGCGAAGTGGTCAAACAGAAAACCTGCAAACCCAAAGAAGGTACCGGAGATCAGATTTTCATTTAAACCCAAAGGTTGAATATTTCTTTCTCATTGTGTTGCATACAGTACCAGACAAAGTTTGCCATCGATACAACGCGATAGTGAATGTATTGACTGTCTCCTAAGACCCCGAGGTGGTGCAGGCCATCCAGGCCGTGGCGGTCAGCGGCGACCCGCAGAGCCTGCGTCTGTGGTGTCAGTTCGGCGCCGTCTTCGCCGACCACACGGCGACCTGGAGCAGGGACGGCACCAGTCTGGCCGAGCTCAAGAGGAGGTATTAAATAATACTGCCCGCGTCCAAACCCGGTCGCGGTGTTATAATCTATTTTGGCAGCGTCGCAGTTCAGTGCCGTAACGGTGGCGATGACTAAGCAAGAACCTTTAGTGGGTAGAAGGCATCTGTTATGGAATAACCTGGATTGGCTGGACTTCACTTTTTCTCTGTTGAACAATGTTCTCGGTTGGACCACGGCCAGCTGTTGCTATTGTGTAACTTTATCCAACTCGACTTATATAACAATCAGCATGCATCTAAGAAGGCCGCTTCTTGGTAAATGTTGCAAGCCGTTAGTATTGCAAAAACATGAATGAATGATCTGTGGAAGTTACTTAAAAACAACAGGGAGTAAAAACAGGGAGTAAAGAGAGTAAAAGCGAGTTTTGAATGGTGCATTTTGTGACTGTGATCTTGTGTTTCCAGTGCAGGAGACGAGAGCAGAGTCTCTCTGGACATTTCCAAGGCTTCTCACAAAGACCTGGGCAAATACCAGTGCCACCTCAGCACTCCACATGGAGCAGTAACTCTGGATTACCTTCTCACATACGAGGGTGAGGTGATCAAGGGAATTCATTTCCTAGGGAAACAATAGAATCCAAGTGAAGAGAAGAAGAGATCTGCATTCTAAACTGTTTTAATGTTTTTGCACGCAACTCTCTCATCCTGCAGTGCTGAGTGAAATCGTCATCCCTGCATCTCCAAAGAACATCCCGTGTGAGTCACAATCACTCATTTACACATCACGCAGTACACATTAAAGGTGAGGTGTGTAGAATTTAGCGGCATCTAGTGGTGAGGTTGCAGATTGCAACCAAGTGTATAAATCTCCCGTCACCCTCCCCTTCCAAGCGTGTAGGAGAATCTACGGTGTTTGGTTTGTCCGTTCTGGGCTACTGTAGAAACATGGCGGTGCAACATGGCGGCCTCCGTGGAAGGGGACCTGCTCCCCATGTAGATATAAACGGCTCATTCTAAGGAAATGATTCTTATTTTCATGGGATTATACACTAATTAATACATACTTATGAATATTATATTCCATTTCTGCCAAGTCTGTTCCGCTAGATGCCACTAAATTCTACACACTGCACCTTTAAAACCTGTTCAATATGAATGTCATTTGAGGATCTACCTATGCACGTACTGTATATTAAATTAAATTTAATATGTAATTTACTGTCTTAATCTTCCAATGTTGTGTTTATATTCAATTAAAAATCAATGTTGCGCTGTTTTTCCACAATTTCAGCGGCCGCCCCGGCGGAAATAGTGGGCAACGAGGAGGACATTCACTGCTCCAGGCTGCTCTTCAGAGAGGACTTTCTCACCGAACAGTTCTTCGGAGAGGACCAGCCCGCGAGCATCATCACGGAGAAGGTGCACTTCGGAGAGGGGATGCACCGGCGGGCGTTCCGCACCAAACTGCGGGCGGGCCCGGTTCCCCAGTTGTCGCTCGGACACCACTGCGTGCTCAAAGTGCACAGCGCCATCAGCTACGGGACCAAGGACAGCGAGGAGCTGGTGCAGAGGAACTTCAGCTTGGCTGTGGAGGTATACGAGAAGTTCTCTGAACCCCGCTCTTACCCCAAACAACATCGGCCGTGCAGAGAAGCGTTTGCAAGGGGCCGTGAGAAAATGAACGATAAAAAAAGAAAGTAGGCCTTTAATTAGCACTAATAATTGGATATGACTAATTAAATTTCATGATGATATGTTTATTCAAAGTTTAATAGTATAATAGGATCATAGTTCATGTTTAAAATAATACAATTTGTTCATATTTAAAAAATTGTCATTAATTTTCATTCACCCTAACCCTAACCCTAACCCTTGCAGTGCACCTTTCAGCCCCTCTGTCTACAGCCTGTGTGAATAGGCAATAAAAGCCACAAATGAATGTGTGTGAATGCTCCACCTGGTTTACCATAACTACGTTAGTTTGCATATGACAAACGGGGGGGAGGTTAGACTATGTGAGCACTGGTACAGTATGTTATGCCGTGTAACATGATGTGATGTTTCATTATGTTATATACTGTATGTATTATACATGATATTTTAGGTTACTAGCCTGCCAGAGCAATATACTTTATATATGAGAGTGAAGCCATACTGTATGAGTGTTGATATATATGACATAACACTGTGTAGTGCAAAGGTATATCTCAACACGTTCCACCTTTCTACTATATTTGCTGGTACGGTTGTCGATTCTACCGGGGTGCTTCCCATTCCAAGTAATGCATGGTACACTCCGTCCTGCTCCGTAGGAATGCCACGTGCAGAACACAGCCAGGGAGTACATCAAGGC
Source organism: Cyttopsis rosea (assembly GCA_900302355.1). Lineage (NCBI taxonomy): Eukaryota > Metazoa > Chordata > Actinopteri > Zeiformes > Parazenidae > Cyttopsis > Cyttopsis rosea. The sequence goes on from OMKR01074231.1 coordinate 9,547, forward strand.
CTACACCGCCGTGGCCCAATCTGCCGAAGCCTTCGGAGACGTCCCGGAGTGAGTCACCCGCACGCGCGCCACGCCCTGGCCTGACCTGTCCGGCTCGCTCGTGAATTTCCAGTATAACGTTCAAAAATCCAATCCTCCCCGTGCAGGATCATTCCAATCTACCTGGTTCACCGTCCGTCCAACGACATCCCCTACGCCACGCTGGAGGAGGAGCTGATCGGAGACTTCGTCAAGTACTCGGTGAGGGACGGCAAGGAAATCAACCTGACGAGGCGCGACTCGGAGGCGGGGCAGAAGTGCTGCGCCTTCCAGCACTGGGTCTACCACAAGACCGAGGGAAACCTGCTGGTGACCGACATGCAAGGTCAGGGGAGCGGGAGGGGGATTGGAGCGGCAGCTTGCACCCGTTTAACGATAGAAAACGAATTAGAATCAGATTTCGATTTTTTGTTGTTGTTGCAGGAGTGGGCATGAGACTGACTGACGTCGGAATTGCGACCTGTAAAAAAGGGTGAGTATGCTTTGAAAGGAAAAAAAAAAAAAGAGATTTCGATTTCTAGTTTGCTTGGAGAGCGCTGCGTACACATTGCCCGCTCCACATCTTTGTCTTTCTTTTTTGCAGACACAAGGGTTTCAAGGGAAATTGCGCCACCTCGTTTATTGACCAGTTCAAAGTGTTGCATCAGTGCAACAAGTACTGTGAGATTCTGGGACTCAAGTCTCTCCAGCCGAAACCCAAAAAGCCGGTTTCTCTCCCCAAACCCAAGCCGCAGCCGTCTGCCGCGAGAAAGACATTCGGCCCCACCGTGAAGGGAAAGTCCTGATAATACCAGATGTCTGGAAACAGGCCGTTATTATTATTCTTCTTATTATTCATGTAAATGGTGGATGACGCTGTTTCTCCCCTGCCCGCTGCTTTATTGGACTTCCTGTTGAAGAGGATCTGGAGGAGATGGCAGATTAGAAGATATATAGAAAATATACAATAATTCTCTGGTTTTCTTAGATTCTGAGGCTGTTTATCCTCAGAAAACAATTGGCCGTTAGATTGAACAAGAGTTATTCGCTAGATTTGCTTTATTCAGGAAAATGAACACACGATTAAACATTGAAATGTTCCATCATAGGATATTTTATTTGATTTTTTTTAAATGTGCAATCTGTTAAAACAGTAGTGACGATAGATAGACTGATACACTGTAGGGAGGTAGGTAGATAGGTGGATAGATGGATAGATCGATACATAAACTGTGATGTCTTAGAATGAATAAAGAATGAGGTGAGACGTTTTTTTTCTCCCCCTTGGTTTTGTACTCGTGAAACTTTTCAAGATGTTGCTTCTCAAAAAGTTGGGTTTGTATGATGAACCACACAGGATCATTTCATTTTTATTTTTTATTTTCTTGAGAATACCACGATGGCGAAAATGGCGCGAGTAGCAGCGTTGTTGTGTGTGTGTGTTGGTTGTATTAGATGTCAGTCAGTGAGCTTGTATTGCAAATGGACTGTATCAACATTCTGACGCCTCCCATTGTTCACAGAGTAAAGCCTCGGTTTTGAACGAATCCATATTTTCTGTTGTTTTTTTGAAATTCTGTAGTAGAGCTGCAACTCACGATTATTTTCATTATCGATTCATCCGTCGATTATTTTCTCCTCCTCAAATGTCTTGTTTTGTCCACAACCCAAAGATATTCAGTTTTACTGTCACACAGGACTAAAGAAACCAGAAAATATTCACATTTAAGAAGCTGGAATCAGAAAATTTGAAATTTTCTTCTTAAAAAATGACTCAATGATTAATCGATTATCAAAATAGTTGCAGATTAATGAATATTGAATAGTTGGCAAATAATCATTTAATCGACTAATCGTTGCAGCTCTATTCTGT
>OMKR01074233.1:0-11133 GCA_900302355.1 Cyttopsis rosea
TCATTGTCTGCTGGATTCAGTGTAAAGCCCTAAGATTAAGACATAAAAGATGTATATTCACACTCCCAAAAACAGTGCAGAAAGTATTTCCCCCAGACCTGAGGGCTACAACTCGGTATATTCAAAGAATATCTGTCAGCCGGTGTCTCTCCAGATGCGTCTCTCCGTAGCCTTTTTTTGGCTTCTTTAAAAAGTTCAGAGGGCAGGAACATCAGGGAGCTTTGTGTCTCATCAGAAAACAGGTAAAACAAGGAGATGGCGCTGCCGTTGTGGAGCGCTCCACCACCACTCGACACCAGAACCGCCTTCCAGGGGGAGAACTTTTGCCGTAATTTGTCCTTGAAATTACTGATGCTGTATGTCTGGGTCTGCTTCTGCGTCTGAATGGATTTGTCAAATTAGATCTCCATAATTCACAGGTTTGTTTAAAACATGCATTGCATTGTGAGCAGCCTCAGGGAAAGGCAGGAGATGAAGAGGCGTCTTCTGGATCTGAGGGTGGTTTGGAGACAAATTGAGTCTTCAGAGTAGGATTCAAAGTGCTCTCCTTAGAGTGACTTTATCCAACGTTTTGTTCATAGTCTGCCCAACTTTTACAAGTTATAAATTATTTTTTCTCTTGCATATAAAGTCCTTCATGAAGCCATATTAGTACAAGTAGTAGCAGAGAATTCGTTTTTTCTTTCGTTCTTTTTCATTTTAGAGTAGCTGCAGCTTTAATTATTAGGTAAAGACACATCTCAGGCCGCCATGGGTTCAGATAAGATGGATAGATAGATAGAAAATAGTACTTATACATCTCTCTCTTCAAATGGTCTTTTAACAGGTAAGTTACACACATAGGTGGATGGATGGATGATGGATAAATGGATGGATGGATAGGTGGATGGATTGATATATGGATATATGGATGAATGGATAGATAGATGGATTGATAGGTGTACTATAAGTCTGCATTATACTCTGCACATAGACATGGATGAATGCCCATCCACTTTCATTAAAAAGGAGGGTACGGTGGCCCAGTTCACGGAAATTATCGCTCCATTGCTCCATTCCTCCATTCCTTCACTCCCCTCCTTTCCCCTCCTTGAACCTTCAGCTTTATTACTGTTATTATTAGGACTGCTGTTACTATTACTCTAATGCTGCATTTTTCTGCAAGGACGTAATATTGTAATTTCGTGTGACTGCCAGCTGCCCAGGTGGCAGTTACACTGGTGGCAGGCTCACTAGTTAGCATTGTTAGCTGTACTGATTTTGCTGCTGTAAAACCTGATTTTCTCCCCCAAGAGAAGGCCATGTTTGGCGGTCCACTGTATGCTGGTGTCCATTCCTGAAATATGCAACCAACCTTGTTTGCTGCACCTGGTCTTATTAAAGGACCTCGTAGTCCCTGGTTGTTATACGACCATGCAGAGCAAATATTGGGCCTAATGACTCCCTCGAGATGGCTGCCCACACTGTGATGGATCCCCCGCCATGCTTAACAATTGGCAACAAACATAGCGGCTTAACGGTAGGAAATGGGGTGAAAGATGACTCATGAGACCATATTACTTCTTTCCATTACCCAGGGGTCTCGTTTTTGTGCTCCTTAAACAAGATTATGCATCTTTGTGCATTGGCTGTAGATGCAAGCGGTTTCTGAATGGCAGCCCTGCCATAAATTTTGGCTTAAAAGTTGTAGATTTTGTTGACTGGGTGCAGTTTGTCCATGTTTTGGCATGAGCGGCAATGAATTTTGCCCTTGAATCATTCAATCCTTCTACAGTTTTTGTGACCTGCACCTGCGATTTGGGCACTAACTATTTGGAACTCTTATTAGTTGGCTCAAGTGTAAATTGTCAGACCTCTTTGGCAGACCTCTCTTTTAGCTGTGGACTGACAATAATTCTAATATGACTCCCCATTGTACCTGCATTTCTATGTGTGAATGTGATTTACTTATATCAAAGTTAAACGACTTGGCTACTTTAGTGCTACAGGGCTACTTTAGAGTCTCTGGGCAGGCTTTGCCCAGTCTTGGGGCTGAAATGCTGCTTGCGCTTCTTGTCTGGCAACCCAATGAGCTTTGATGCCCAGAATGTGACCATGATTATAGTTACTTAGGCTGTGTGGACTCAGCTACTGTAGCCCCACTATTTCATAAGGCTCCAATAAACTGAAATACTCTTCCAGTACACTTGCTAAACTAGAGCAAAAATCACCTTTAATTCATGCAAACTACCTCACGTGAAAAAACAAACAAACAAAATAACTTGGAGCCCGCCTCGCATTACTTGGAAGTGTCTTTGCTTTAACGCTATCTGCTGTTTTTCCTCCAAACTCCCAATAGGCACCCCACCATGCATGCTCCAATTCTATTCATATTAAGTGGTGTAGTGCCTTTGAAGAGCAGCAGCATTACGGATTCAATTGTAGCCCTGCGCATCTAGGAGTGTGCTTCCATATTTCTGTTGGTAATTTTTTATCCCCTGCTTTATGCTCTGACAGCTTATCATTATTTTCATATGTACACTATTTGTCAAGCCTGTCAGGGGTCATTTTTCCTCTGTTGTCCCGAGTGTTGCTTTGGGCCGGCTCCTGCCCGCCATTTATTCCCCTTCACCCTGACGGAGAGGGAAAGTCTTTGTGCCATTTCTTGATGAAAGTGCTTAAAAAATGCTTTAGAAAATAAATCAAACGGCAAAAAGTCAAGGTGACCTTCACACTGCAAAAAATAAAATAAAATAAAATCTTACCAAGGCAGCAGGTCTTGAAAAATAACTTGCAACACGTGTATTTGTTTGTTGTTTTTCTCTTGAGATACATTGTTGATGGAGGTGGAATTGTGCGCGTAAGATTAGTCGGCGAGCATTGAGAAAATATGTCTTGAAATATCTTTAAATATCTATCTAAAAATTTGCAATCGAAAGGGACAGCAGTCGTTTGACGCTCTCCACGAAAGAAGGAATGTCAAGACATGTTTCCTTCATTTATTCATACTTGTTATACTTGTTTTAAGACATCACCTCAAGTAAAATTCTATCACCCCCATTGGCAGTTAATTGTCCCGTTTTTCCTTGTTTGACATTGATATTTCTGTGCGGTGCAGGGGCCACAGGGGTGAAGCGGGAAGGTCTTTTCCCCTCAACAAGGCCCTATCAAAGTAATAGAAAAGAGGTGAAAAGTAATTGGCGCTGGCTGAAATTGAACAGTATACTGTAACAGCTTTAAAGAGAGGTTACATCAAGGGCGAGAGAGAAGCCGGAGTCGTCGGCGTATAGGTGTAAAAACAGACAGGGGAATTTGTTTCGTTTCCCCCCTTTTTCTCCAACGTCGATGCCTGTGTCCTCTTCTTCCTCTGACTGATTATTCAATATCTTATTTTACTTTATATTTTATTCTCCTGACTCATTATTCTAAAGAGCAGACACGTGCACATGGAGCCTGACATTGGAGCTTGCTGCAGCGAGCTTAACCTGGATCTTTCACTCGCTATTCGCTCTTCGTGATCGCTATTCCCTTTTTCTTTCGCATGCCTAATTTGACTTTATGAATAGTAAAATGCATATATTCATACTGTCATCTTGGCATTCAGCTATAACTAGCTGTATTTTTTGTGAGGCTGTTGGAAAATATTAAGGTTACATTAATGTTGAGGTTACATATTCTGGTTACGATGTTGTATGAGGCTCTGTCCCTTAGGGCTCCTATTGGTATACATCCAACCCGCGTAAGTGGAACTACTGAAATTTATCACGTGCACTCACTTCAGCCAATCAGGATGGAGCAGAATAGCCTATATAAACCCTGGAAGTCCGCCAGGGTCCTCTTTTCCAATTCAGCAGCATCTGATATGCATTCAGCACTCATCGTAGACGACTCCAATCTCAAGATTTCCATCACCGAGTCAAGCAGGAACCTTCATGCTTCCTCTGTGTCTTGAGGATGGCTACTACGCCAACAATGACTTTTTGCATCAGGCTGGCGAGGTTGTGCGACTCCCATGGCAGATGTTTTATCTGTCTGGGAGCGGAGCATGGGTGGTAAGTAGCACTTTACAGAACTCACGCCCACGGCACCTGGGCGTACAACAGAGCAAGCGGCTCCCACACACACAGAAGGATTGGGCCCTCCTCGGACCTACACTTTTATAATAAGCATCCATTGAAGCAAGTGGCTTCACACTCCTTCCCATATAGGAGTGTGGAGCCCTTCTTTAATGAAAGGAATAAGGGTTTCACCTCCTACCTCTCTGCCGCGACAGACTCGCACTGAGCATGCGCGGCGTGAGGTTAATAGAGCGGCTTTAGGGTTGCCCGCTGTGAAGTGGGACCTGCAGCCCTCTCCCAAACGACTGAAGGCTGTTCGTGCAAGTTACCTCACCGCACAGCCCACGGCGCACACGGAGACAGAGACAGAATCAGCGGAGAGGGAGTGCCCACACGGTTCTCCTCATCAAGCGAGCAGTGACAGTGGTGCCCATGGAGCTTCGGAAGAGAGGGTTTTACTCAACCCACTTCCTGGTTCCGAAGCGTCCGGGGGTGCGCGTCCGATCCTGGATCTATGCACACTGAATCACAACATAGCGACTTGCTCATTTCACATGCTCACCGTTAAGGTGCTTCTGCGGGCGATTCATGAGGGCAAAAATCAATGATTTTGTATTTTAATAACATTAAAATTTAATGTGAGTGATTTTACATTTAAAAGTGCCATATTGATATTCATGTCTATTTTTGTAAGGATCAAGGGTTTTACTGAGATGTTAACAAAATTACTGCGATTGCAACCAGCATTAGGCCTAAGCACACATTTTCTCTGCACAGTAATAATAGATGGAATGAGAGATAAAGGCATCAGTGTGGAGTGGTACAGGTATGACAGTGTTAAGAGGAAAGATAGGTCTAAAAAGGACAGTATGTCTCTTCACAACTGTGGTAGAAATATGGTAGGAACAGGATAGTAATTTTATGGATTGAAGCTGGGAAATGACTGAACTACGACCGGTTCCTACATGACGTGGATGTCAGTCTTTAGATGATATACGGGACTTCAGTGTGAGTTCTATATCGTAGGCAAATAGTCCAAAAAGTCCATCCCATGCATAGAGGTTGGGTCGCTTCAAAAGAACATGGAAGTTATTCACAAAAGGAATTCCTATTGCACAGCACAGTCCTTTAAGCCAATTATGCAGCTGGCACATCCGGCTGCATTTCGTATCTCTGATCTGAAGAGAAGGCAGGGGTCTGGAAATAACACAGTCTGCCAGACTCGAGGACATTGTCAATCAGAGTTTTAAAGTCATCCTTCAACCTTTCGGATTGTTGTAACTTAATGTCGTTGAACATGTGTGACACCTGAGGACGCAGAAGGATTATCCCGCAGCAGTTCATGGAGCACTGAATTAATGAGGAGTACCTGAGCCCCTGGATAACAAAAGGTTTCCGTGTTAGGACAGTAGACGTGCCGGACCATAGATGAGCCTACAATGAAACAGGAGGAAGAGGGGGACAGGTTGAAGGCGTCCTCTCGAGTTCCTCTTCCCGCGGAGGGAACCACAGTCCCTCGGTACTCCACCTGTCGCGGAGCGGCTACCGCAACAGTTGCACCAGCAGCGGGACAGCGTACGTCAGCAGCAGCCATGGATCCACGGGGTGGACGGGAGCTTTCCTCTGTAGAGCCCCGAAGCGGTTCAAGAGGTTGAGAGCTGGACACGAGATCACCGCTCCTCTTGCGGCCTCTGACCAGCACTTCGGTCCAAGTGGCCTGGGAGTTCGGAGTCGAACAGGAAGACGGTCCCGGTCGCGCCGAACTGTTCCACGGGACAGTGTCGGAGACAGCCGGGCTCAGCGCAGCTATCTTTTTTGCCTGAACAGAGGCAATGTCAGTGAGACTGGACAAGAGAGTATCCTTCTGTTTTAGTTCATCTGATAGTCTGTGGAAGATAAGGAAGTTTTTCCCAATTTTTCTCAACAAGCATCTCTTACTCTAGTAAAAACATCTGAGTTGGTCCGATGACCGTGGTCAGACCGTGTCCTGGTTCTGTGCTTTGTCGCACTACTTTTAAATCTTGCTTCCTCTATATATATTTTCTCCTTCTACATTTACTCTTTGGCTCCTGACTGCAACATGGGTCGGGTGTGGTGGGGTTATGAATATTTCTTTTGCCTAATGTACGAAAAGTAAAAAGCTGGCAAAAAAGTTTGAATTGAACATTTTCCGCTTCTGTAGAGCAAGTAAAGGTTTACCAGTGGGGCACTTTGCTGATGAGTGGAGCCTCCTTTGGGACAGACTCTGTATTAGCAACAGAAAACATAAAAATCAGGAACCAGACTGCTGCTGCTGCACTGAGAATATTTGAATATATTTTTGAACTGTATCTAATCTCGAGTCCTATTAAGAACATGCCGCAATTTCATCGCTAGACGAAAACCCAAGACTGGAGGAAAGCCTCCCTGTCAGGGTCCCTACGATTTTAGGGCTTTTCATTCGAAGCTGTGAGCTTCTTTTTTTTTCCCCTAAAATGCTGCATAATTAGTTTTACAGGTTGTAAAATTCTGAAACCCCCTTTTGTGGACCACCTGGCGAATTAATGACAGTATAGTAAATATGTCCTAATAAGACATACCTGTTTCGTTCATGAACATTTGCTCAAATCACATAATTTTTAGGGCAGGGTACAGCTACGTTAATTCTTATTTCTTTCTTATTTCTTAATTCTTATTATTTGATTCTTTTTGTCATTGTAAGTTCCATTTTGGGATTGTCAGACCTTTTACTTGTGTAAAAGTACAAACACTCTGACACAAAAGTCAAAGTACCACATTTGCATATCTATTTAATTAAATGTATAGAAGTACTCGCTGTTAAATGCACTAAAAGTATTAGACATAAAAGTATATGACAGACTATAATATAGCATAAAGTGCTGCTGTACCTTTTTTCTGCAGATGTTCATGCATATCCTGATTACAATTTACAAAAGAAATACTGCACTATAGGACATACTTTTGATATATACTATATATATAGATATAATAAAAACGAAAGTAACATCACTATTACTGAAATGTAAGAGATATTTGAGAGATATTTGTTTTGAACTGTAGTGCAGTAAAAGTCAAAAGTCTAGTCTAATGATTGATTGATGATGAATGAAACTCTCCAAACTCTCCAAGCTCTCCAAACTGGTATCTAGTCAAACTGGTTAAAACAAACTGGTCGAGTGGGGCGAGATTTGACAAATGAAACCAATGAAAGTATTTTTCTTCAAAAGAACCGCCCAAGCCGCTATGCATGCAATGGGTGTAAAAGGTCATTTATTATTAGACTAGTCATGCTGGTGCATGGCGGGTGGTGGTTTTATTTATTACAATTCAACCACACTTCCATTTCTCTATCTCCGAGGATTCAGTCCTTGGAGGGCATTTTTTAAAGATCCAAACAAAAAAGGCTCCTGTCTCAGGGTAATAGAGCCATCCTGTCAGCTGCTACAGGACAGCAAAGTGTAGTTTGTCTTTTTATTCTCACATTCTGGAGTTGTGTTTGCTCTGAAAAGGTGTATGGTACATTTAATCTGCTCACCAGGCAGCTTTTCCATCTGACCAGTTGGATGCACGTGCCAATTAAGCCCCAGTCATAGCCATGCATATGTAGAGTTTAGGAAACGTGCTACGTACAGTATTGATACTAGAAATTGATGTATACTGTACATGTCTGGAATTCACATACAGATGACATGGCTCGTCTTTATTGTTAGGTCTGGTGCGTCTCATCTTCCTCTTGACAATACCCCATAGATTCTCTATAGAGAATCTATGGGGTTCAGGTCAGGCGAGTTGGCTGGCCAATCAAGCTCAGTAATACCATGGTCAGTCAACCATTTACGAGTAGTTTTGGCAGTGTGGACAGATGCCAAGTCCTGCTGGAAAATAAAGCTTGTCAGTAGATGGAAGCATGAAGTGCTCCAAATTCTCCAGGTAGACGGCTGCGTTGACTTTGGGCTTGATAAGACACAGTGGACCAACACCAGCAGATGACATGGTACCAAAATCATCACTGACTAGGACTTTGGACCACCGAGCAACGGTCCAGTTATTTTTCTCCTTAGCCCAGGTAAGACGCTTCTGACGTTGTCTCTGGTTCAGGAGTGGCTTGACACTTGTAGCCCATTTCCTGGACACGTCTGTGCGTGGTGGCTCTTGATGCACTGACTCCAGCCTCAGTCCACTCCTTGCGAAGCTCCCCCATGTTCTTGTATTGGCTTTGCTCGACAATCCTCTCAAGTCTGCAGTCATCCCCGTTGCTTGTGCACCTTTTCCTACCACACCTTTCCCTTCCAGTCAACTTTCCATGAATATGCTTTGATACAGCACTCTGCGAACAGCCAGCCCTTTCAGCAATGACCTTCTTCTTGAGGCTTACCCTTCTTGTGGAGGGTGCCACTGTCTTCTGGGCAACTGACAAGTCAGCAGTCTTCCCCATGATTGTTGTTGTGTGTGCTGAACCAGACTGAGAGATTAAAGGCTCTTTGCAGGTGTTTAGAGTTAATTAGCTGATTAGAGCTCTTCTCAGGACTGTGTGGGCATGTCCAGGGGTCCTTGATTGACATCTCTGTGGCCCTCTGTGAAATATTCTAATAAATTGAGATACTGGATTTTTGGTTTTCATGAGCTGTGAACCGTAATTATCAAAATTAAAATAAAGAAATGCTCAAAATACTCTGCTTTACATGTAATGAGTCTCGAATATATACAATTTTCATTTTCTGAAATGACTGATACAATATAATACAAATACAAAACAGATAAAGATACAGATACAGATACAAAAAATACTGAACTTTTTCACGATATTCCAATTTTTTGAGCTGCACCTGTATTTAAATTGATAACCTAAGTGAGAGAAAAGTATAATTAAGTGTGTTATCTGAAAGTATACTTTATTTGTGTTATTGTGTAATTTGTTTTGTGGATATCAACAAACCTCTATCCCATGTAAATAGCATGTTTTCAGAGCTTTATTATTTAGGTTGACCCCAAATCTTCTCCAAACCTGCAGAGATATTTGGTGGCGTCACCTTTTTTTGTCATTTATGTTTTTATTCATTTTCTCATTTCTACAAATGACATGATGAAATGAGATGAAAATACACAAAGATCATTATTGGAGCCAACAATATGAAATTCTTCAAGTCTACTCTTTTTTTTCTCGTCTCTCTTGACTTTCCTAATTCCTGATTTCCCAGTAAAACTTGCACAATTGTGAACACAGAAAAATCCAGGTCACCAGACTTGTCATCGGAATTTTGCCGGACAGCGATAATAAATTATGTTCATTCTCGGGGAACTAGAATGATAGATGCCAATAGAATCTGCCGATCACCGCGCCATCGATCATTTCCTTCCCGGCGGAGACGCAGAGATATTTGTCAACTTCAGTGCGGGTGCCATGGCAACGCAGCCATTCCCTCTCCGTGCTTGTAATGACCTTTTCGCTGAAGTACGACTACTACTACTGCCAAATAGCCTCTTAATAGGTTCTTTTTAGAATATATGGAGTGAAATATATTGTCATAATTTTTTTATTGCATATTGCCAATTGTTTTTTTTTTTAAGGTTTATTATGTTTTTTGATAATTTTGAGGTTTAAAATGATTGCTTATCATTATGTTAATGGTATACACTATTTGCCAAATTTGTATAATTAATTGTTTAGTTTTAGGTATATTTTAGGTATATTGAATGTTTTTTTCTTCTATCTTCTTGTAAATTTTTAGGTTTGTTATATATTTTAGGTGAATTTTATTGCTATCTATATATCTAAAATGCTTTCTCTGATTCCGCTTGCCTTTCCTTTCATTTCCTTGGTTTTTGTCATGTGTGGAGCCATTTGATTCTTTAATTTGCCAGCCGGTCGGTGTGTAATGTGTTCTGCATTTCGAGAGGTGCAGAAACTGGATTTTTCCCAGCGGATGAATGGAGAGACGGATCTTGTATACATTCTAAAATGTGCAGCCCCACAAAGGCTATCTTGATGTAGTAAACTACTGATGAAAAGTTCAGCTCTTTTTGGAGATTCGGCTCTTTACGAGTGACTCGGTTAAAAGGATCGTTCAACATTGTTTAAAAGATGTATTCACATTTATTATTGCATTGCTACAGTAAATGCTGTAGTTTTAGGCAATACGCGTACATCCAGTGTTTCCATTCGGGGTGTTTATGGATTTGTGCTGAAAATGCGAAAAATTAACAACCCGGAAAAAAAACAATATATATATATATATATTGTTTTTAATTATTTTTTTTCTAATTATTTTGAGGTAATTTGACTCTTGACACAGTTTTGCGTGTGAGATTATTCAACTAGTTTAGAGTAAATATGCAACATGTCTTTAGCAGCCTTTGTTAGAAAATTGTTCTTGTAATTGATAACTGTTACATCGATAACTTTGTTAAACAGAAAGGAAATCATTTTTGGGGGCTTTTGGTGCTGATCATTTAGAAGGCAGAAATTCTCATTTTTTGGTTATTTGGACCCGATTACTAATTGTTTCATGTTTCACGTTTCATGTACATTCAAATGCTTAACATACAGTATCATCCCTTAACTTTGCCAATTCTCCACTCTATAGTAAAAATTGTTTGTTATTCATATATTGATGATAATTTATAATAATGACGTTCTGGAGATCAATTTCTTTCCAATTTTGACACATTTCTCATTTTCTTACTTATAAGTATGTCAAATTAACTAAAAATTAATAATGATAATCAATAACAACAACAAACAAGTGGCACATTAATGATATACTTTGAACAAGCTTTATGTACTAAAACGTATGTACTTATGTTACTATACATATGAATTAATTTTTTTTAAACTTGGAGTAGTACACTTACATTTGTACCATTATTAGCTCCAAAGATATAATGGTAATGGATAGACACAAGCTTTTGTATTTGGAAAGTCCATTCGGAAATCAAATAAAAATAATATTTTTGCAAGGGGAAAAAAAAGAACAACCCAGGCTCCTCTCTTGTTTTTGCACAGTGAGTTAAAAAAAAAAGATAAAATTATTCTGATCCATTGAAGTAGGCATGTCAATGCTTGAAATACAGGCTTTTAATTTTTTTCTTCTTTCTT
>OMKR01074236.1:0-12020 GCA_900302355.1 Cyttopsis rosea
GGCAGATCTCGGCGGGGAAACAGAGGTCGACACAACACCGGGAAAGGCGGCCGTGGTGAATTTTACAAAGTAGCGCAGCTAGTTGCGGCCAGTAAACTGTAAACACGGATGGCATTGATACTCGCGAAAAAGAACGGCGTCCTCGGACGAAAAGATATCACCGCCGGTCCACCGCAGGTGACCAAGATGAACAACCAGAGTCAACCAGTCAGCAGAAGGCTTACTTTTGAGAGAAGGATTTGACTGTCTCGGAAGGAAACCCAGATGTTTTAAAATAAAATGTTTGTTTTGAATGGAATGCGGGGACTTGCGATCCAACACAAGCAACACAGATGATCTTATGGATTACCACTTTAAGTTTCACATTACACCCCATTATACCCAATACTCTGGAATATCTGTCTAATTAGACAGTGTTTGAAACTTACTAATAAGAAGTCAGAGAAGTTCTGCGACTAATCATAGCACTTAATCGTGTACTGTGACTTTATAACACTATTTCCTCTGAACACCACGCTCACAGGAGTAAGCATTCCTTACAATTTGAGAGTCTAGTGTAAAGCTCTCTTTGCGTTTTGATTTTGTTATTTATACATATTAAGCAAGACAACCAGCCACCTTTCTATGATAATTGCTTAATAACGGCTCTTCCTTACCCAGGAGCACTTCCAGCGACGCTCTCCCCCCTTGGGGAATAAACTCAGCTAACCAGCCCCTCACCGCAATGATTTTTTATCTTTTCGTTTTACCGCAAGGCTGCAAGGTGCTGTGTTTTTCTTTTAACAGTTATGCACATGTGTCTAATAACAGACCCTCTTTGAAAAAAACAATGCCGCCAAAAAGGAGGAGGCGAACGGCAGGGGCGACGGAGGCAAGAGCGAGGGGGGCAAGAAGGAGGGTTCCAAGAAGATGTCGGTGGAGCGCGTCTACCAGAAGAAGACGCAGCTGGAGCACATCCTCCTCCGCCCAGACACCTACATCGGGTCCGTGGAGCCCGTCACGCAGGTGAGGACGAGGCACCGCTTGACAGCGTCGGATCACTGCTGCACTCGTTCGTAATGACTCTTAAGGCGGCGCCCTTAAACTCTGCCGTTGCTTATATTATTTTTCCTTCTTTGTTTTTCAGCAAATGTGGGTGTTTGACGAAGACGTAGGAATGAATCTCAGGGAGGTCACCTACGTCCCCGGACTGTACAAGATCTTCGATGAAATTCTCGGTGGGTGAGCTTCCGGCGCTGGCTTGACTTTTCACAACGCGCTGTTTACATCGGTGTTGAGTTGGGTTTTGAAATGCTCAGTCGTCATGAATATTCTGTTGAAGGCTTGTTTTTACAATTGCAACGATCTTGCAATGAACTTATGTTGTCTCGCGGTCACCCGTGCTTAGTTGTAGATCTATCAAAGGTGGCAGTACTTTAGAGGCAAGAATTCCCCACATGAGCACGTACTGTTAGGTACTTCTGCCGAATTTCTTTACATATGGCTTAATAGAGCTTTTTATTTTCCGCATGGAAGTCGTTAATCATTGTCTTCTGTTACGCATTTACCTCATTGATGTTATAAAATGTCTTACTTGATATGAAAACACGCCTTTTATTACCTGTGCCTTGCGATGTTCTTGTTTGATAAGGTTCACGTGAAATTATGGGACCAGTGTGTCTTGAATTGTTTGTGTTCAACATTATGTTTAAGGCCGATTGACACCTCGAATGGCAATCTCTGGACAGTGTTTAGACTAAAGGACTGTCGCAGGGGATGAACCAAAATCACCGTCACAGCTAAAGATCAGTGCATTGCCGCTGCTTTGTTAAAATGTGTTGGGCTGCTTGCTTTGTTGCCCTGAGAAACGAGAAAAAAAGAACCTCTGTTGGTCTTTGTCTCACAGCATTGAGTTGCTAATGATGGCACTGAAACACAATGGAGACACATTACATGAAATGATCAGTATTCACACCAGCTATTGTCTGAAAACTGTTCCAGCCTGAAGTTGCTGCTTGGCTCTCATCTCCGTTAGAGTTGTGATCTACTATATATTGTAAAAGTCTCACCAGACCGCCCACAACAGCAACTGATACAATTAGGGATGCACAGATACCATTTTTTTTAGACCAAATACGAGTACTCACTTTTGGGTACTTGTTCATACGAGTACTTTTAAAAATACTCCAATTTTCAGTTACCACAATTGTGAGATTGCTGATTTTGACACGTCTATTTATTATTGTTCATTATTGACTATGGAACAATAATGGAACACGAAACTGTCCCTGAGTTCCAATAAAATAAAATACAACATGGAATGGTCACCGAGTTCCAGTAAAATAGAATATGGGACTGTCACCAAGTTTCAGTATAAACCTGTAACTTTCACTGAGTTTTAGTTTGACACAAGAGATTACTAACATGGAAAGGTCCAGTTCAAACTTCATATCAAAGTCTCTTTCACTTTTATGTGCACATATACCTTTCTATTATATTTATATGGTACTTGCCATTCCAAAATTAATTGCAATCATTGCAAAAATATTTTAATAAGAAACAATGTTCTCACTCTCGTTCACTGAAAGTCCTCCTTCGCTCACTGTGCATTAAACCAACTGAATTGAGTGACCCGTCAAGAACTGAGTCTCAACAAAGAGTCGAACCTTTCATCACAAAAGAATATTGTTTTAGCTGAGCAGAGCTTGCATTCTCTTGTATTTTTATCTTCTTTGTTTGCCTCGAAGTACCTACAAACAGCTGACATTTCCTTTCTTTCGCTCTCTGTTTTTGAGCAGCAACTACGTTACATTACGTTGTCATCTGAGCATTTTTACGAGTACGAGTACTGAGCACAGTATCGGGCCCGATACCGGTATCTGTGCATCCCTAGATACAATCGATAATCTTGAGCTGGGGAGGCTGTTTACACAATGGCCAAATTGGAAGGTAGAATGATAGGATTTGTCTTGGTTGTATCTTGTTGTTCTTAGGGGTTGTTGTTTGGTAATGACCAATCCCTCTCTGTCGGCTCGACTTAATTCTTGGCTCGGCAGAATCCGCTTTAGACCGTAACTTATGTGACTAGGGATGGGACGGTGTGAAAATGTCATAGCTCAATTTTCAGAGGTGGAACATCAGGGTTCAAGAAAATAAAATTGCCCACTGAGTTTGCTAGATAGCAGAACCCAGAGGTCCGCTTCATGAGTGAAATCAGATGGCTCAGCATATGGGTGGAGCAAAAACATGCAGCAGAACTTACTTTCTGAACCAGGAATTTTCCACTTTTTTTTTTTTTTTTTAGTGAAAACAAATTTTAAATCAACAAAATATAATGACCCCTTTACCAGTCTATTCCATATGTGACAATGTGTAGTTATTTCCATATCATTATCTATAACAGACCCATAATTAATAGTGAATTACACCTGTGATTACCCTGCTGTGACACAGCTGTGCAAAGGCTGATGGGATGTGGTATTAAATTGGTAAATTGGCACTAAAAGCTTCGGTCCCAGTGGCGCAGCCACCAGGGTGCCATAGGGTGGCAGCCCTAAAATAATGTCTTGCCACCCTAGTGATCTAGACTAACTGAACTATATATTCTTTCTTTTATTATCGAATGTTATAATTGTTTCCCTACTTTAATCATTAATCCACATAATATCTGGTTCCAAACTCTTATAGTCCACCCCTCTCAGAAGGAAATGGATGAGCCCTGCTGCTCCTCCCCCTCCCTCCCGTGTGTCAAACTTGTGCTTCTCATTTGAGCACAGAGCTGCATGAATCGTGCATACTATTATTTTCCTTGGATATCCTTCGAAATAACTACGGTGCAGGGATGCAAACTGAATTCAGCCTGTTTTCACGTTATGACGAGATAAACATCACATTATAACGGACATCTGTCTGGAACTCCCAAGGGAGAGCGGCTGACCGCTTCCCCTAACCCTCAATAGCTTTTTTTTTTGTCATATGAATGAGAACACTCGTCTTTAAACTTTTATTTTTTGCCAATTACTTCGTGATTAATGTTAAACCCATGCACACTGAAAAAGATTGTAACAGGGTTGTAGAGAACAATTATATACCAGTATGTTTGGGGGTCGGTCATCTGTAAGGACAAGTTTTATATTTTGTGTTATTTATTATTTAACTTATATATTTCTTCTTATTAATTAATGAATATATTTATCTTCGTAAAATAAAATAGGTGTTCAAAAGAGCTCAAACTGTAAATTTTTCAATTATGGACCCTAACAGTAGCCACAGTATGCCAAGGGATATTGAAAATCACCCATCTCAATCGCTCATATTAACAATATTGTATTATTAATATCATATATTATTATGATATTAAATAGTTTATATTGTCTAATAAATTCCAGATTGTTCCTGTAATGTAAATGATGAGCACTTAATTAAATAAATGTTTTGTACCTTAAGTTGTTTTAATTGTTTTAGCCTGTGAATTGTCCCAGAGAAATTGCCCCTCTGCAAAGTTCTCTTAAGTTTTGCAGCTACTTTTTCTTCATTCGAGAGTAAGAACTTTATATACCCTAATCCTAAAAGTCACCAGAAAGTGAGCATTTTAAGGCTTATAATTCCTGCCGGGACTCATGCCCCCGGACCCCCCTCCCAGCAGGCCTGTGTTTCCCCCGCTCACACATTCTTCTCACCCTTTTCGAGCCTAACCAGTTTGCATCCCAGACAATGCGTCGGTCATGCCAAATTTCACCTTGCCACCCTTTTGTCACTCCATATATCATTTTCTAGAATCGCCACTGTTGAGTCCACATTATAGACATGCTGTTGGCAAATTAGACCACGCATTGAACTAAATAATAGCTTCAGCTGCATTCGTTACCAAATAGGCCGGAAACCTGCAACCACCAATCCCACCCCGATATGCCAGACTTACCATTCTCTGCGGTGAAATTCAAGGCAGTAATAGTTGTAAATGTTCTTCTTTTTCTAAACACTGGTTAATTCTACTGCTCGACACATATTCATCTTCTGTTTATCTCTTAACAGTCAACGCAGCAGACAACAAACAAAGGGACAAGAATATGTCCACCATCAAGATCACCATTGATCCGTAAGTGCAATACTTGTGATATTTGATATGGTTTCGATTTGATGACTTTTTTATTTTTCAACCAACCTGGGCCTTCACATTACAGACCTCGTTGTGTAGCAGAAATCCATCAGAGCAGTAGGGGAGGGTTGAGCTGAGTTTAATGAAAACCCGGGGATACGGGGCGGTGAGACAGCTCGGCTATCTAGAGGTGATGGATCCAGCGGCAGAGTGCTCTAATGAGCCTGCATCGGGATGCGGCGCGCTCTCATTTTACATGCAGTTCACCCACCGACTGGCAGACGGACCCGCGTCTGGCTCCCTAAACGGCAGACGCGCCCTTCAGAGGGTGCTCTCAGCCTGCCCGGCCCCCCCGACTGCTCTCACAGAGCGCCGTGTCGTCTTTTCCGAGGGCGCCGTTGTTGATGTCCCTCTTGTGGAGAGGTGGAAGCTCCTCCCAGTGTCCTTGCTTTGTTAACCTAAATCTTTTGCCTCTTTATTCCTTTCATCGAACAGGAGTGCAAAGACACGGTTGGGTTTTACATAATTTTATGCTGAACGGCGTAACATGGTCCTGTCGCAGGAAACGGCAATTCCCATACAAATTGCCTAAATGATGTCAGTTTATGGGCATTGCATCAGCAGAAGAGTGGCGTGTTATTTACTGCCGCCGTGCTGTTCAGTACACCGGATATCACTGTTTCGTGTGAAGTTAATGGTACCATTGGGGCTCAGTGAGGACACTTCCCGAACTAGGGGTATTTAAATGTTAATATGGTACCACAAACAGTCTTTATTGAAGCCCATAAGGGGTAGCATTAAGTAAAGAAACTCTCCCATTCATTGCCCCTGCATATATTGTCATCCAAAATCGTAAGCCAATACTTAAGTAAGCCCCAATGACTAGGCTGTTGTTGTGACAGTCAGAGCAGATTCTTCTGTGCTGCTCCTTCTCTTACTTCTGTACAGCTTTGGATATTTATTAGTGATCACACATCATGAGCTTTTAGTTGACGTTTAATTGTCATATAAATAATTGGCATTTTATACCGCTGTCATAGTATATACGCTTATAGTAGTGTAATAATAATAAATGTCTGACATTGGCTTAAAATTCCATCGACATTTGGATGGAAACATCCAAATGATCATGGGATCTAGGGATTTTACGAAGCGATCGCTATTATGTAATACACAGTGTCACATGTAAGGTAATAAACCTTTTCCTAACCCTTTGACGAGAACCCACTGTGTTGTGTAGCTGAATTTCCAATGATCTCAAAAGAGCAGCAATGTTTGGAGAAAGCAATATTCACACTCCTGACATCATTTAGAGGTATGCTTTCCAGTAGGGCCGGGCGATTCATGGTTTTCGTATCATAATCGCAATTTGAAGGAGAGCAATTTTAAAACGGCCTAAAGGTGCGGTTCTTCCCAGTTTTTTTTTTATTGTCACCAAATGCAGCATCATTTTCCCTCCCCTCCAGTGAGTCCAACACCCTTTCAGTCTGGAACAACGGCAAAGGCATCCCCGTGGTGGAGCACAAGGACGAGAAGATGTACGTTCCAGCGCTCATCTTTGGTCACCTCCTTACCTCCAGCAACTACGACGACGATGAGAAAAAAGTCACAGGTGAGCATCCGACCCAACCATGATAGAACCGGTCCCCAGAGCGCCGAGAAGAGTGTAGGCAGTGTTTCTTAGGGATTTATTCATCTTATTTAAATGTTTCACCTCCCAGGTGGAAGGAATGGCTACGGTGCGAAACTCTGCAACATCTTCAGCACCAAGTTCACAGTGGAGACCGCCTGTAAAGAGTACAAGCATAGCTTTAAACAGGTGGGGGCATGCTTGTGTGTGTGTGTGTGTGTGTGTGTGTGTGTGTGTGTGTGTGTGTGCGCTCTGTTGAAAATCCAGCCTCTCCACACCATCAGATGACAATGAGATTTTTTATTGTGGAATTGCACTCAATGTGTGCTATTTTTGTAGGGTGCTTGTGAGACATAATATCACAGCCAGGTAAGGTTTTGTTACCTTCCCTGTTCAGTCTTGGTTGAGGTTCCACCTTTCGGGTGTTTTTTAATATAATGTTTCTTTTTTTTAATGTAAATAATTTTGTCACAAGATATTTTTTCAGGGTGTCTGCGGGTCCTTAAAAAATCTTACATTCAGTTGTACATAATAGGCCTTAAAATATGTGAAATGGTCATAAAATCTTTATTCATGAGATCTTAATTTCAACGCAAGTATTTTGTCAGATTTCATTTATGCATTTATTTACTTTTTCAAAAGTTCTTCTACATCAGAGGCAACATTTCTGATGTTATAAAACCGTATGTCTACCGCTGAATCTAATACTTAAGTGTTCATACTTAACCATCCTAAATGGAGTATATAGCCCTAAAACGACTTAAAATGTTAAATGTAACTCTCTGATACCTGCAGACACCCTGGCATTGTAGCACCATTGTTTGAGATTTGCAGTATCTCCATCAGCTGCTAAATGGAGTTGCTTTTACTAGACATTCAGCACACAATACCAAATATATGTGACACCGGGAAATAGAATTGGTGCATGAAGGATTTTCAGGCTGCTCTAATAGGTCTACGCCCTAATCGGCTCTCCCAGACCTGGCAAAACAACATGACCAAGACGGCCGACCCCAAAATCAAGCATTTTGACGGCGACGACTTCACCTGCGTGACATTCCAGCCCGACCTGGCCAAGTTCACGATGGACAAGTTGGACAAGGACATTGTGGCGCTCCTCACCCGCAGAGCCTACGATGTGGCCGGATCCTGCAGGGGCATCAAGGTCATGCTCAATGGAAAGAAGTTACCTGTGAGTGTCTCCCTCCTTAGTTATTTATACTTCCGTAAGTATGTTTATTGCTCGTAGAGAAGGAAAAAAAAATCTTATACACCTCATTTAATTTTCAGCAATTTTGTTTTGGATCATTTTGTTTATGTTGTTTGTTTCCATGTGATTCATACAACTTGTTTTAAGTGTGTTTTCTTTGGGTTATTTTGCCACATTGCTGCTTCTGAGTTTCTGCGTGTTGAAATGAAACTTAAGTTTAATATCTACATTCTCTTTGGAAGAAAGGATTCATTTTTATCCCCCATGGTAATTCTAATTCAGTTTATTCAGTGATAATTCAGTTTTGGATTACTTCATGTTTTGGTACCAAGATGGCATTAAATCAGTAGACCCCTGTCTAGGGATGGACAATATATTGATATAATATCGATATTGTGATATTAGACTTGACTTATTATACTGTGGTAATATTATGATATAGTTACTGTAAATGTTGTCTATAAGGCTACATTTCAGTAAAAGTAACTTCATAGACAATTTTAGATGTTTGTTTGTAAATATCTTATGAGAACATTCCCAAAATATCGTCAAATTATCGAGATCGAGGTATTGTGATATTTGATTTAGTCAATATCGCCCAGTCCTACCCCTGTCCCTAGTTTCTAACTCCGCCTGCCGGGCCTCCTTCTAGGTGAACGGCTTCCGCAGCTACGTGGACATGTACGTGAAGGACAAGCTGGACGAGACGGGCGTGACCCTGAAGGTGGTGAACGAGTCTGTGAGCGAGCGCTGGGAGGTCTGCCTCACCATGAGCGAGAAGGGCTTCCAGCAGATCAGCTTCGTCAACTGCATCGCCACCACCAAGGTATCCACAGCGACCGAACCTCGGCCCGGTCGCCGCCGTTGAGCTCAGTATGTAGAATGACCCCAATGCAACTCTTAGCGGCTTCCGCGGTAACACCGAGGCTGTCCTTGCCGGCAGGGTGGCAGACACGTCGACTACGTGGTGGACCAGATCGTGTCCAAACTTATCGAGGTGGTGAAGAAGAAAAACAAGGCCGGAGTCTCCGTGAAGCCGTTCCAGGTAACACGATGAACCGCTTTTAAAATTTCATTTATTTGTATATAGTTTTCCTATTATTTGTTTACAGGGTTCTTAACCAGGTCCTTTAGGTGCTTGAAAAGTCCTTGGAAAAAAAATGTGATCATTGAAAACCCTGGTTTTGTTATTCAAATCGTAATGTAATCAAAGATTTCCAGATTCACTTTTACGACAGATTATGCCAGAGAAATAGATATACTAATATACTGTGTGTGCGCACACACACACACACACACACACACACTAGTATAGTAAAATAGATGTATATACCAATATAAATAATAGACAATGAGATGAAGATTATATTATATTTTAATTAATAAAGATCACATTGAAAATGTATTCGATTTGTATTGCATTAAGTCCTTGAAAATTAAAAAATAGTGCTTAAAAAGTACTTGAAAGCCCTTGAATTTCATTTTGTAATGCCACAATGAACCGTGTTATTTCATTCCCCTGCACCAGGTGAAGAACCACATCTGGGTGTTTGTGAACTCGCTGATCGAGAACCCCACCTTCGACTCGCAGACCAAGGAGAACATGACGCTGCAGACCAAGAGCTTCGGGTCCAAGTGCCTCCTCTCCGAGAAGTTCATCAGGGCGGTAAGTCGCGGTGCGCTTCCTTCTCCTGCAGAGTACGCGGAAACTATCGTTCGACGTTCCTCTTTTGTCTTTCCCAGGCGACCAATTGTGGCATCGTCGAGAGCATCCTCAACTGGGTGAAGTTCAAGGCTCAGACCCAGCTGAACAAAAAGTGCTCGTCTGTCAAGCACAGCAAGATCAAAGGAATCCCAAAGCTCGACGACGCCAACGATGCCGGTTTGTCTCCAGTTTCATTTAATCTTGTTGCGTTTCGCTTGCTGCGGTGGTTCACAGTATCTATCGTATTCTGCCCCATGGGTACTTAAAAAAAAAGTATATTGATTGCAGCCTCTTAAAGAGCTTGGCACAGAATAATAATTATATTGAAATAATGCCTGTCCTTACTCACATCTATATTGTCCGTGTGTGTTGGTTTCAAGTGTATTCAAATGCACAATAATGCAGTCAGTGGCTTTTGCTAATGCTTGGACTTCAAGCTTTGACAAATCAAGGAAAACAGAAAATAAGTACATTCTTTTAGCAAATCAGGACGGTACGTATGTGTGTGTCTGTGTTGTAGGCGGAAAACACTCCTCCGATTGCACGCTGATCCTCACCGAGGGAGACTCGGCCAAGTCCCTGGCCGTCTCCGGCCTGGGGGTCATCGGGCGCGACCGCTACGGCGTGTTCCCCCTCAGAGGCAAGATCCTGAACGTGCGGGAGGCCACGCACAAGCAGGTACCGCATCAGGCCTTGAGTGATTACACTCTGAGAAAGAATATACCTTCCGCTATAGGTCCGGCCCTTAAAATGGATACTCTCCAATCTCACCTTGGTAAAAGTTGTGACGACCAATGTGTCTTGAGATTACATTCCAACCGAAACATCTGTGGAAGGGTCTACGGTTACATAGTGTATCATGACATCCCCCCATTTTTCTTCCTTGTCACCAGATTATGGAGAACGCTGAGATCAACAACATCATCAAAATTGTGGGGCTGCAGTACAAGAAGAGCTACGAAGACCCTGAGTCGCTGAGGTCTCTGCGCTACGGCAAGATCATGATCATGACCGATCAGGTGAGCTTACCGCTGCCGCCCGCCCGTCAGCGTGGCTCTCGTAATGTTGCCGGCTGTTTCTGACCTCCGTGTTTCTCTTCTCGACAGGATCAAGACGGGTCCCACATCAAAGGTCTGCTCATCAACTTCTTCCACCACAACTGGCCGTCCCTGCTGAAGCACACCTTCCTGGAAGAGTTCATCACCCCTATTGTTAAGGTAAAGCATGGCGTACAGTGCATGTGTTTAGGAAAAAAGCTCTGTGGATAACGCAGGCCTACTTAAAAATGATCTGTTCCATTAAGCAAGGTAGTTTCTTGAGGTGAACTTTTATTTATTATTATTGAAACATAAACGCTAGTAATACGATACTGATATATGCCATATTTTGTATGCTTTAATTAAACAAACCAGAAGCTAAAAATGAGATACTCAAAGATGCTAACTTGCTAACTTAACTTTTGGGTTTCATGACTACAAACTGACTGTACACTATAATGTGATCAATCCCCCCCAAGCCTAACACCTGATACCAGATATATAAGACAAACTCAAAATGGCTGATTCCCTACCTGCAGGTGAACAAAAACAAGCAGGAGCTGACCTTCTACAGCATACCCGAGTTTGACGAGTGGAAGAAAAACACGGAAAACTTCAAAACCTGGCATATAAAGTACTACAAAGGTTTGTTTCCCTGAATCACGGTTCAGTCAAGCCCAGAGTTTTGCTTGTGGTTTGATATATTGTTTATTCTCCCCGACATTGGGTGTAAATGTCTCTTAAATTGGACTTCTAGGTTTGGGTACGAGCACAAGCAAAGAGGCGAAGGAGTACTTTGCTGACATGGAGCGCCACCGCATCATTTTTCGATACGGGGGAGCGGAAGACGACGCTGCCATCACTCTGGTGTGTTCCCTGCCATAGTTATGTTACAATGGGGAGAAAAAATAAGTTTTGCTGACTTTGAACCACAAAGGGGCTTTTTGTAACACACTGTGTAAAAGTCACATTTTAAAGGTCATCTCCTTTTGCTTTCCCTCTGAGACTCCTTTTTTTCTCACAATGATGGTGCTATTCAAAATCGAATGCATTTGCACCATGGCAACCAGTGATAAACAAGCAGATTCTTAGGCTACTATCGATGATGGAGAGTGAAAGTGAAGGCAGCACAAACAATAGTTTTGCGGTGGAGCATTTTTCTATCATAGACAGCGGACTCGCTCAATAAATGTGTTGTCCAAACACAGTTTTGCTCAATCACAAAGTGTGTGTGTGTGTGTGTGTGTGTGTGTGTGTCTGTGTGTGTGTGTCTGTGTGTGTGTGTGTGTGTGTGTGTTAAGATGTCAAACTTTGAGAATTGCAATATTGTAGAAGGGTAGTGCCAGGGAAAAACATTTAAA
>OMKR01074237.1:0-11940 GCA_900302355.1 Cyttopsis rosea
AGTCGCCACGAGAAGAGCCTCGGCCTGCTCACCACTAAGTTCGTCACCCTGCTGCAGGAGGCGAAGGACGGGGTGCTGGACCTGAAGGCTGTAAGCATGGCAGGCTTTGTTGTTAGTACCCGGATGTCAACCCCTTTCCCCGTTAGCATTAGCTTAGCTTTACGTCTAGTTCCAATGGGGAAGGCGGTAGCTTAGCATTAGCATTAGCTTAGCTTCACATCCAGTTTGTAGTTTCAATGAGAAAGTTCGATTCAACAACTTTTAAACCCCTTCCTTCGTTGCTTTATTAAATGCTGCCAGATAAGTTTCGGTTAAGTTGGCCAATAGTGTATACATCTACATTATAATATTATATAATATATAGCAGTGTGTGTGTGTGTATGTGTGTATGTATGTATGTATGTATGTATGTATGTATATACATACATACATATTTATCATGTTTGTGTGTGTGTCGGTGTATGTGTATATATATATGTTTTATTTACACATTTATGCAAACATGCTCAATTTCCTGATTCTTGACAACATGTAATATTTAGTGTGGTATACTGCCACATTTTTCTACTTTCTTATTATTTTACTATCAATGCCTATTGTTTTGGTGTGAGCTGCTGTTCCCCTGCAGTCGCTCTCCGGGGACGAATAAAGTGTCCATCCATCCACCCCGACCCCCCTGCAGTGCAGATGCAAAGTTTTGAAAACTGGGTCAGCCTTTGTCGCACTCCTCCGCTGCCAAACGCAATTGCGCTTTCACACATGGACAACTTTTTTGATGACCGATTTACTGCCTGGTCACTTAACCGCAACTCTTTATTCCTCCAAGGACACCAGCACCACCACTGGTCTGAACGCTGAGGATTTTAACTGGGTGTCTGTCTTCAGGTCTTTTTTTAAAAACAAAGTCTTGTTTTTGTAGTTTTTTTTAAAACTAAAATTAAGCGTTAAAAGTCACTAAATAGCCTTTCTACCTAAATTCTTACCTCTGCTCTGCTTACCTTTATACTTTGCTGCAATACATTGTTGAATAACAGAAAGATGTGTTGTCTGAAAAGTTGCCTTAAATTGAGTTCAAATTAGTCTCAAAACTGTCGTTTAAAAGTATAAAATTTAACTCTCTGATACCCGCAGACCTACCCTGTTTAATGTAAATCCATGATTAGTGGTAGTAGTGATTCATTCCGCACACACACCTGATCAACCTATTCACATTTTTGTGAAACGTAGAAATCTCACTCCGTGTAGTTCCATCGATTTTCTGAATGGACAACTAGTACGCTTCAGGTCAGGCGAGAGATGCCATATAATGAAACCAAAGATTCAACTCATTACCCATCAACGGTTTGTTGTTATCAAAGGCCAAGTGTTTTTTCAAGGCAGTTTCTTCTCGGGGTTCTGTCCCCTGTACCCGAACTGTCCGCTCAACCACATGACGAGTTGATAAGCATAATGTCGAATACAATGGAGCTGTACAGTTTCTTTCTCACAGCGACAGATTGGCTTTTGGCTGTTGGTTTGTTTTGTGTTCTGTTCTCACCAAGACGTTGGCTACTTCTGGCTGTGTGGATGATCTTTATCGGTCGAATTATCTGGTTCGTTCTGGGTGTGACACACCCTGTAGAAGAGAGTTAGGGTTAGGGATCTACCGGACCATACAGGCTCAAATAATGAGAACACACTTTTTACCCCTGCCATTTTATTGTAATATTAACACTTTTTTTTAAATTAATACAATTAGAATTTGATATAAAGAATATTTTTCTCAATATGCCCTTAATGATTATCATATTGCACTAAATAGACAGTGTAAAGTATGATAAGAGGCCAAAACTTTACTTTTCTAATTAACTCCTCAAAATAGTAATAGTAATTTTGATCACAAGTTGATGACACAGTATCACTGAAATACACAAAATGAAAGTATAAAATTATAACCGAGCTTTGAACTGTATGTTATATCACTATACATCCACTATGACATGCCGACTAACCCTAAACTTACCAGCACCAGCCATAGCATTGGAAGGAAGGTCCATGCCTTTTTGAATAATAGAATGGATAGATGGATACTTTATTCATCCCTGGAATTAAATTGCATCCTTTTTGGGCCATGATGGACGGTAGTGGAAAGACAAGCTTCAAGATTTTAGCTGCAGAGTACTGGTCTTATTGTTGGGGGCCATTGTTGCCAACTACCGTTATTGTGGGCCTATTGGGCCTAATAGCTTAGGACGTCATTTCATGCAGATAGTGCTACTGTAAATTAAAATATTGTTTCCTTTCCTCTTCCCCTGTAAAATGTTGTTTGTCCTATGATTCAGGCGGCAGACACCCTGGCTGTGCGACAGAAGCGACGCATCTACGACATCACCAATGTGCTGGAGGGAATTGGACTCATAGAGAAGAAGTCCAAAAACAGTATACAATGGAAGTGAGTTTGCGTTACAAGACCTGAATAACTGCACTCATAATATGTATAAAATTCCGGTGCACCGCTCAATTTTCTGTACGTCTACTTTGACATCTATCGTCTTCATAGTGTAACATTTCTTCCAGCACAATGACTTGAAATGTATTGACCTGGAAGCAGAGTTTATTTTTGTTCACCTGACACAATCATCTTCTTTGTATGTGCACATTTTTGATGTGTGGACGAGGCATTTAACATTCTGCCTGACAGCATTCAGAAAGAACATATGCCATATGTAAGAACCTTTTACTAAGGGGGATGTGAGTGGTGAGTTCCCTGTATATTTCCAACAAATATTTGGCCCATCGCATAAATGTTTTCAACTTGGCTTTAACAAAAATTAAAAAGCCTACTCTAGTGAAGTAGGCAGCAGGTGTCCTCCGCCATCTTTGCATGCATCTCCACAGCTTTGCTGGCCTGCTTGTGCTGGACTATAAATATCCCTTGACCCTTGTCTTATTTTAGTGTCATGTCTTTGTCTTCCTCCTCTTGGTGCGTCTCAAGACAGCATGGAGACATACGTGTTGACTCATCAACCTTTATTGATTAAGGGCCAACTTCAGTCGATTATTATAGTTGTGAAGAGGATAGAACATGAATTGGCAAGGGTTCAAATCCCCCTAGCACAAAGCGATTAAGAGACACTCTGTTTTCACCTCTCTCAGCTCAGATGGGCTGCTCGCCCGTGTGTTTGTTTGTGACTTTGTTTGCAATGTTTGTATGTGTGTTTCTGCCTCAGGGGCGTAGGTCCAGGCTGCAACACCAGAGAGATTGCAGACAAGCTGATCGATCTGAAGGCCGAGCTGGACGACTTGGCTCTGAGGGAAAACGAGCTGGACCAGCAGAGAGTCTGGGTCCAGCAGAGCATCAAGAACGTCACGGACGACTCCAACAACAGCCCATATCCTTCACCACAGCTGCGCTTGGGCACATGTGTTAGACCGTGCATGGGGCGAAACTGGAGTTTGCAAGAATGATGCTTGTGGGCATGCCTTGTTTTTAGCGGTACAGTTCA
This sequence comes from Cyttopsis rosea, assembly GCA_900302355.1. NCBI lineage: Eukaryota > Metazoa > Chordata > Actinopteri > Zeiformes > Parazenidae > Cyttopsis > Cyttopsis rosea. The sequence continues at coordinate 3,486 of OMKR01074237.1, forward strand.
GTTTTCCTAAACCATTTCCGACCAACTGCATTTCTTTTCAGCTACGTAGTAGAACTGGGGTTGAATAGAGGAAATAGAAGTAATATGAATAAAACGGGATTAGGACTGGCGATAAAACTAAACTCAAGTTATAACCATCAGCAGCTAGATAACCTACCACAGGCCCACTGGGTCGATTTCACTTTCAATGATACTTGTGGGTGGTGGGTCCTGTCAAGATTATACTTGGATAACAGTGCTTCCTGTTTATTGCCTTCATAACAGGGTTCATCCAGCATAAAGGCTCAACTATTTTGGGACATACTGTAATGCACTACATCCTGCCTCGCAGACTTTTTTTTAACAACTTAACCGTGGCTTCATACTATGGACGCCACAGCTGTTTGGTTTTACAATTATTTGCTATTAATAAATTTATTTAAATAATGGCTGCAATTAAAGCCAATAAATGATTTAGATTTCAGTTTTTGAGAATAATTTGAACAATGCCAATTAAATTTCTACATCAAGCTTATTCTCAGTAGTTTGATATAGACTATTCGAAGACTATTGTTATATCTGTTGTCCCCATTATCTTCTTGGATTGTATGCCGAAATGTACAGTTTATGTACAATGTTTTTATATATATATATATATAACATTGTATGATGTTATCATATAGTCTTGAGTGAGTCTGGAATCTTCTTTTCAGACAGTGATTGTGATTGTCTGAAAGGTTTTCAGCAGAGTTCCAAGTAGGTTTATTGGTACAAAGCATTTATGGGGACTCAGCACAGGGAAAAAATTGGAGTGGAGATGAGGAGAGAGTAAGACAGGCAGAGGGAGACGGTTTGAGGAACGACAGAGATGAGAAGAATATGTTTTTCTCCTCTCTGTCGGCTGCTCATCTGTGTTCATATCAGTCCTGTTTACGTCTGGTGGAGCGGCGAGCGACCTTGGAACCGCAACAGGCCGTTAGGATTGAAACACTTCTTGTGAACCACAGAGAGTTATTTTTTGTCAGAATTGGGTACATACACATTTATTACATATTATATTTATCATAACAGTTGCCCTCTTTTGTCCTGAAAGCACAACACACATAAAAATAATTATTCAAGAAGATAAAACGACACATATCCAATATCTGTAATAGAAAGTCATTGAATAAAATGATATTGAACACAGGTTATAATGGAAAAGGGGGGGTGGGCACAGGCTATAATATGCTACCACTCAGGGAGAGTTGGTAGAAAATAGAATGTCGTTGTGTAGGAGAATAGTAATAATTTCACCAAAGCCTGTCGTGACAGTATTAATATATACAGGGAGGCGAGCGTTATTGATTATGTGATATTTGCATCGTAAGCCATAGGAGATACATTCCAGAGTAAATGAAGGGGTGGAATAGATTTCAGTTTCCCAATAGAGTCTATGTACAGTTTCCATACATACAGAATAAGGGGGATGTCTGAGGTACTGGGGAATGGGAACATATTCCCGTTCGCAGGGTAGGCCAGTTGTCAGTCCATGAAGTAGGAGAGAGTGGATGGCGGTGATCATCGGTTGTGTGTTAGGCTAGTACAAAAGTAGTAAAAAAAATAAGAAATCAGGAAGGGGGCAAACACTTTTTCACACCATTGTATATAATCACAGGCTTGGTTTGCTTGATCACTTCCCTTTACATAGGTCGGATGTTGACCCATCAGTCGAGTACGCGTTCCTCCAGTGTGGCCTTCATGGCACGTGTTGCATGACTCCATTGCGGTGTGGAATCTGCCAGCAGCGCCGCCCTGGTTACTGCAGTTACGCTCATTGGGGATCCGTTGGGTTCACCGACTTCCCTGGTTTCAAGCATTTAATCAGGACGCGATCTCGAGGCTGGAAGGGGGTGTGTTGGGTTTTCACTGGGCATAGGGCGAGAAAGAGACACAACAACCCACTCAGCCCACAGAAGAAAACTGCTTTCTGTGATATCATTTGTAGAAGATACTCCATTGTTTGACAGTGGTTAAAGCTGCTTTGACCTTTGGTGTTTTGAGCCTTGGTCAGACGTGTGGTAGTTTGATATTGAATTAACAAAGACATACGATGGCTTACATCAAGCACGAAGACCTCTGCGGAGCATTCAAAGGTAATAGTTTCATTCTTTTTTTCACTTGTCAATCTCACACAAAAATACTTGATCGATACATGACCGACCTCTTTTTCCACCAGGCGACACTCTCCTAGCAATCCGTGCACCCACTGGCACACAACTTGAGGTCCCTGTTCCCGAATCTGTAAGTTCTTAATGCATTAATACATATTTGCCCTCTCTGTATGGCGTGCGTGGCTGCTGGGCGAAAATACAAATTTTATCACATTTTCAAGTATGATATTTCATTGAAATATCTGACCTGTTATGAAAGTCTGACCTGCTCACTAAATGATACTATGGTTCAGGCAGGCACTGCATCCACGGCTACCTGGCCTAACTAGATCAACTATCACAACACCATAGCATATATTTAACAAACCTTTTAGTGCAACAGTGCAACATGTTTCCTACTTTTTGGGGTTTTGGTGTAAGTTTTGGGCTGGACGTAATTTGCCTGAACCTGACCACAACTGACCTATGATTGAACATCGCAACTGTACGTGAGCTTCACTGTGCATATCTTTGGGAACTGGGATATTTATAATATTGTATTTATTGGTGTAGTCAAACATTTTGTTATTCTGATATCCTATTTCAATGAATAAGGCATGTGTATATAAGAAAACAATCTCACTATCTTATTGAATAATTGAGATGGCTACCATATCGTATAGCGATATTTGATGTAAAAATAACATCGCTTTTTAGCTTAAATGGCCTGTGAGTGTTACACACTAGTTCCAGGGATTTAAGTTTACGCAGAGAGAAGCCTATAGTATGAATTTGATGTCTGAATGCAATATATCAAGTACTATATCAAATACTAACTTTTTGCTTTGAAATATATCAAGTAATGTCTAACTTTACCCCCCAGATTCTCAACGGACAGAGGAAGTACCAGATCCGTCTCAAGAGTTCTTCCGGTCCCATTGAGGTTCTGCTGGTCAACAAGGACCCGTCTAGTCAGTCTCCCGTTGTGCTCCCGGTCCCTCCCCCAGATGATGTCCTTCAGAATATCCCTCCGCCAACACCTACCTCCCACGCACCTCCCACTGCCACACAGGTCCACAGAAATCTGGCTTTTTTTTTTTTTTTTTTTTTCTACTATGCATTTCTGTTATTATGCTGATTAGTTTATACTTGGAAGTCCCCTCTGAAGTATCCATTCTTTTAAAAAGGTGGTATGAAAACACAAAACTTGATCCTTTAGATTTGCCTCCAGAATTTTCTACGATGCTGTATACCTCTTCTCCTCATCATAATTTTTGCCCTTTCCTCTTTTTTTCTCCTTTCACTTACAGTTCCCTTCGGTTCCTCCTTCCCTCCAGGCCCCCAAAACTGTCCCAAGGGCCACAGCCTCAACCGCTAACACTCATCCTGCCACAACCATTGCAGCTGGAGTTGCTAAGAAGAATGCATCAACAACAGGTTAGCATTCATTTCCTTCTGACACTTCTGAAAGATGTACAGTATTTCCGAACTCAGAATACCCAAATGAGCCTTTACATAATAATAGGAGACTTTTCACAAATTTCAATAAACAGCAAAGGCTATGTGCTCATTGGCTCAAAGCTCATGTTCAGACAGACAATGCAGTTATCGTCATTATTCTACCACTCTCTACTTCCCATACTGCTACCACGTGAATTGTTGCAAATATGTTGATCAATTTCCACATGCCTGCCAGTAAATACAATACAATTTTTTTACACCATTCAATCATGTTGTACTTTAGCTAGTAAATGGGTATAAATATGATCCATTGTTTGAAATTCATACACTTACATTATATATTATAGACTTGTCTATAGTCAAATACCAATTGACGTTGTCCAGTTAATTGACTTCTGTTGATTTATATGTTAGGAAAAGGCTCTTTGGGGTAATAGGCATTCAGAAAGACAACCTTTGTGAAAAGTGTTTAAAAATAACTTGTGTTCAGCAGTGTTATTGTGAAAATGGCTATTATGACATGTTTATCATAATAACTGAAATTTGTTTTCATAGAATACTTGAAAATAAAATCGTACATGTAATTATTTATTAATTTTTTTGTTGATTTAATAATTTAATTTGGTCACCGGCTGTAAAGTATATCTTAGAAATCTGCATCCCTACTCATTTATATTAAGGCTTTCAATATTATAGACATCAGTAGTTGAATCCTACAGATAGATGGATACATATAGTTTATGTTTATTGTCACAGATGTGATGAGCAACACGTCGCTCACCCCAGCAGCAGAGGCACCTGCAGCACAGCAGCTCCAGTCCTCTGCCTCGCTGGATGGCTCCTCCTCCTCCTCAGCCTCGGCGGTGTTTGAGCCGGTCAAGTCGGATCCCTCTGAATGTACGTGTCGTCCAGCTCTACTTTCATCTTTAAAATTTTCCCAGATGCTTTCATAGTTTTTCCCCTCTATTGTGTTTTGAGATCAGCTTCATTCTGTTTCTGAATTTCATTAAGCCTTACGTGTTAGAGAAAAGGCACCGCAGTTAAATTGCAGCAGCCAGTAACTGAATTGACAGGACAACTTATCTTGAGCATTTTTTCATTAAAAGGTTCATTATTTAATATTAATTGGATATCTTCATTTCTATGGTGAGCGAGTGATTCTTTGAGTCACAAACCGAAAATCATTACAAAGGACTAAATTAAAGTCCAAGGCAAAACCGAATGAACCAAATCGCCAAAAAGAGTCGAACCTTTCATCGCTAGAAGGGAGGCCTCCGCAGATCGTTTATGGGCATCTAGGCAGCATCATGTTCTAGATTTAATTTGTACATGTCTTTATTATTGTTATTATTTAATGAAGTGCAAAAGGTATCTGCAACATATTTTTTATCTCCACCATTATTATTGTACAATACTTGTCACAAAGCTGTGTGAATGTCTTTGTGAAGCTGAAATGTCTGCCGCTGTCTTCCCCTAGTGCTGGACTTCTCCAAAGAGCTCTCTGAAATGTTTGACCCGACAAAAGGTATGCACGGCTCCTGTAGCTCATGGCAAAAATCGAATATATAGTGAGAATAAGGATTTTCACCTTCAACCTCTGTCTCTCTCTCTGACAGAGATAATGAGTGGAGACTTGTTGGAAGACTTGATGTCGTCGGAAGGTGCGTTCATTTCTTTTCAAACACAGACCAAATTCATAAAATAGATGAAATATCCATTTTTTTAATTCACGCTTCTGCTGGTCCTCACGTTATCCCTCTTTTCTCTGTCTCTCCCACAGTGTTCTCCCCCCTGCTCCGCCTCTCGCCGCCCCCCGGCGACCACGACTACATCTACAATCTGGACGAGACGGAAGGCCTTTGCGATCTCTTCGACGTCCCCATCCTCAACCTCTGACCTCCAAGGTGAAACCCGGGTGTCGGAGAGACAGTGGCCTGAATATACTGATATAAATTTCTTTGTATTTTTATGCGTTTTTAACACACACCCCCACCATCGCCCTCTTCGGGGGCCGAGGGGGAAAGACGGAAAAGCACGTCTACGAGCTCTGCCGCAGCCGCGCAAAGGAACCTTAAGCAAGAACAAAACCCTTTTTATTTTATTTTATTTTTAAACCTACTGCTTTTCCACGGAGACGAAATCAAGACTAAAGCAAATGAACAAGTAATTATATTTTTGTAACGTTTGCATCTGCATCAAAATTATGTTTGTGTGTCTCCTTCCTTGTGTGCTTGTTGTGAGAGAGCGTGTGTGTGCGTATGTATCTTTGATTGTTGTGACAGATTTCTATCTCCCCTTGCTATATCACCAACTTTTAACTCAAAATCTATCCAGAGTTGAGTAATGAAGCCACACACACACACACACAGCTGGTTAAATATGCACTGTTTTCAAGTAGCTGTGGAAAATCCGGGTTCTGAAAGTAACAAACCAGAGGTCCATTCCATGAGCGAAACCAGGAGCAGTGCCTGGCTGGAGCGAAAACGTGGCAGGAGTTTTACTTTCCGAACCTGGAGTTTTCCCACCTTTGTTTTCATGTACATAGAGAATATATATTTTTATTACCATACCATATACCAACATACCAGACAAATCTGTAATATTGATCTACAAACGATATTTGTAAGCGAAAAAAGGTACTTCAGCTCGAACCTTTAACCTTTGCATTGAGCCTTTGTTGACGATGTTGGGAAAATTTATCTGCTTGATTTAGTCAGAATCACGTAATACTCCATTCATAAAAACTCTGCAGTTAATGGCAGCGATTGTAAACACACGTAAGATTTTGATGCCAAGGTAATACAAACTACGCTGATCCCAGTCAAGTCCCTCTCATCTATAGTCTTAAAATGTGACAAGAAGTGGCTTCACGGGCCAAAAATACGCTATTTTACCAAACAAGGAGTATTTATAATTATATAAAAGTAACCTCTTGGGGGTTTGTGTAATGCTGTGCTTGTTGCTGTCCCCAAAAACGTTCTAAGGTCCAAAACTACCCCTACTGGTCTTGTTTATAAGTACTGCTCTGAGACGCTCCATGGAGATTCATTTTCACTTCACCACCTGTTCTTTGGCCTTATCATTTTAAGATGCCATTATGTATGCTATTCTGAAGTCCTTCTCTGCTGTCTTAACATTTACAGAATGTGTAGGATGGCGTTTAATTTTAAAATATATTTTTTATTTTTTGCTTTTATTTTTAGTCTTCCCATCCCTTTTTTCTTTCCCCTCTTCATAATATTCTGGGGTGCAGATGTGATTTGCTGTTGTGACTCCATTGTATGTATATGTATGCTATTTTTTTTTTCTTCAACAAATTTGTATGCATTTATGTAAAAGGAAATGTATGTATCACTCGTGTATTTTTTCTGAGGCAGTGAGCAGAGTCGTTCTAATGATTTGTACCGCTGTTCATCTTTGTATATTTTGCATTGATTCTTATTTGTTTTTTCTGTTCCGGTTTGCTTAATGTCCACGTGATATGAAATACTGCCACTCTACTTCTACAATTTAAACACTTAAAAAACGCTTTGGTGTTTTATTTTTGGTTCATCCCAATGATAACTGTTTCTACCTATCATGCTGAATCGTCCATGTTGGCATTTTATTTTGTCTTTTCAACATTTCGGTTTATAAAATCACATTTAGTGTTTTAAGTTGCCCCTCCCCAAATATTTCCTCAGAAGATGTGGAGTGCGTATGTACTGTTAATATCCCGCTCTGTTCCTTGTATAGCATAGCATTTATTTTTTGTACTGGCTAGATATATTATTACCTTTTACTAATTTGGGATGAGCCTTCAAAGTATAGAGAAGATTATCTACAAGAAGAACTCTCTCTAATCTTCTCATCATGCACTTTCCACCACTCCATATCCACGGACGGGTTAGGAACAATTCCTGTGGTTTGGACGCTGGTGTCAGCTCTCAATTATCCATTGCAGCAGTCGCAGAATTAAGAGTCGGACATAAAGGTATTTCTGTGTTTTGAGGTTGCACGGGTTCGTGTGTTGGACTCAAATCCAGTCATGCCGTTTCATTTGAACAGCTTCAATATTGCTTAGTTGTGGTTTCACCAAATCAAAATAAATACTTTTGTATTCTTGGTGTGTTGTCTGGTTCATGATTTCTTCCAATTATTTGGATGGATATCGATAGACAAACACACACATAATTACATAATTAAGATAACCTAAAATAGAACATTTTAAACATTTCTGTTGGAGAAATATATAAGTGTGTGTGTGTATGTGTATATATACAGTGGTGTGAAAAAGTGTTTGCCCCCTTCCTGATTTCTTATTTTTTTGCATGTTTGTCACACTTAAATGTTTCAGATCATCAAACAAATTTAAATATTAGTCAAAGACAACACAAGTAAACACAAAATGCAGTTTTTAAATGAAGGTTTTTATTATTAAGGGGAAAAAAAAATCCAAACCTACATGGCCCTGTGTGAAAAAGTGTTTGCCCCCCCTGTTAAAACATAACTTAACTGTGGTTTATCACACCTGAGTTCAATTTCTCTAGCCACACCCAGGCCTGATTACTGCCATACCTGTTCTCAATCAAGAAATCACTTAAATAGGACCTGCCTGACAAAGTGAAGTAGACCAAAAGATCCTCAAAAGCTAGACATCATGCCGAGATCCAAAGAGATTCAGGAACAAATGAGAAAGAAAGTAATTGAGATCTATCAGTCTGGAAAAGGTTATAAAGCCATTTCTAAAGCTTTGGGACTCCAGCGAACCACAGTGAGAGCCATTATCCACAAATGGAGAAAACATGGAACAGTGGTGAACCTTCCCAGGAGTGGCCGGCCGACCAAAATTACACCAAGAGCGCAGCGACGACTCATCCAAGAGGTCACAAAAGACCCCACAA
>OMKR01074239.1:0-11898 GCA_900302355.1 Cyttopsis rosea
TGCCTGGGGGGGGGGGTCATCCAAGGTCCCGGTGTGAGTCTAATATTCCTTTGCATTGTGGCCTGATAAAGTTAATAAATAAAGTATGCTTTACAGGAAAGAGAGGTAGGGGACGTCACAGTCCACAAGCTTGGCCAACACACAGCTGGTGGAGTGCAGCCAGGTGAAGGGGAATGGACATGGGAAAAGAAAGAAGAGAGAATAAGTGGTAGAAAGAGAGAAAGGAGAGCCGGCTTAGGTGTACCATGTAGTGAGCTATAAAAGGTAATGGTGAAGAAAGCAGGACCGTCAAGTATTTGGTCATTTGAGAGGCTTCAAACTTTGGGAATCTTTCCATTATATGGAGTTTTAAATGTATAAACAAAGTGTTCCAAGGCTTGGCCCTTGACCCTTTTTACATCATCTTTATTTTCTACATATCTTCTTTTATTCCGTTTTCTCTCACCTGTTTTAGCAGCGCATCTGTGAGCCAGCCCTCTTTCGTTAAGACAATCATCTGGGGTATTGCGGGCAAATTGCGGGTCATTTTGAGATTAGATTTCTCATGTTTCCCAGCAGCAAAGGGATGGTGTTTTATCAGGGCCATTTGGTGCTAAGGGCTTAAAATGGGCACTTTCACAGTACCTGCTACTTGTTTAGTTTAGATTGATGTTTCCGTAAAATGTAGGGTGTAATCCAAAATGGGTCAGGAACCAATAGATTGATTGGGACACTACACTTGTTGTATTGTGATTCAGCTCACTTATTTGGAGGTATTTGTTTAAGGCTATTGAGTGTTTATTGTAAAGCCAATAAAACTGCCTCTTAGGAGTTAACCATTTAACATCAGCTCCAGTTTAATGGCTGGTCAACAGTCTTAAAATGTGTCATTAGCCAATGTTGGCATGTTTGCAATCCTCTTTATTACATATCACCAACAGCTTTGGTACCTTTACTTATTTGAAATGTAGCAGCAAACGATGCCATGATGCGATGTAAAATTACAAGCGTACTAGTGGTTAAGGTGTCTAGAGGTCAACTCCACAAATTAAGTTCCACACATGCCGCATTTGATCCCCCTCCAGCTGTATTTGACTAATGTGATAGAAATCACACAGGGAACAGGAACTTGGCCATAAAATGGCCTGAGATATTGTGTGACTTAGCTGTAATGGTGCCATAATGGGATTTGGTGGTGAACTTCAAACTCCCGAGTATGGGAAGGAATGAAGGAATGACGAGGGGAGGGAGGGACAGGGGGTCGAGAAAAGTGAGGCCGATGAAAAATCTGAAATGTTCAATTTGAGCAGTTGTGCTTAGCAGCTAATACTCTGTTGTATGGTCTGGGGGTTGTGCTTGGAGCCAGGGTGGTTGGTGTGGTGAGTGAGCCCAATGTATGAGCGTTCCTACTATGTTATTAAGGCCTCTCCTGAGGCCCTCATCCACTCATGCTAGTTGAAGAACTGACCTGGCTCGGGTTTATCCTGCAGGGATTGCAAAAGCAGCCATTTTTCACTCCTGCACACTTCATATTTGTGTCCCGAAGGCGGTGTGACGATGCCCATGGTTAAAGAAAATGTTTAAAAAATTGTGTTGGGGGTAGGGCGTTGGCACTTTCCTCTTCGAGAGATCAGTCTTCAGCTATGTCAGCTCATGTCTGCCACCTAATTCATCCTTTTCTCACCGTTTTGAGTATTAAGGAGACTATTAATTAAGTGACTTATTTTCTTTAGCAAAGCCCAGCCTCTCCTTCACTCTCTCTCTCTGTCAAGTCTTATTTTCTTCTGATCTTTGTCTCTCTCCCGCCTCCTGGGAGGAGGGGGTGATAAAACAGTTAAAAGAAGGTTTAGGGCCCCCTCCGCTCAACCGTTGAGTTATAGACAGAGAGGAGAGCTTGTATGTCCTGGTGTTTGCATGTTTGACTTCACAGAGCTCTGCATGCCTTAATGAATTATTACTGCAATTAGCTCCATGACAGGAAACAAATGGAACATTATGGTCTTGGCACAGAGGAGTGGGATTTGAGAAAATATGAGTTTTTACATGCTAAGAAAGAGAGAGAGAGAGAGAGAGCGAGAGAGAAAGAAAGAGACGGGGAGACTGAAAGAAGAAGCAGTGCCAGGGAGGGTAGAGAAGTTGGAGATAAATATTGGGAGAGAACCAAGAAGAGGTGGAAAATGTGAGACGGCAGACAAAGAGGAAAGGAGCGGGGGCGCGAGTTAAAAAGAGGTTAAACTCATAATAAACCCAAGACGGAGGCGCTCGTACAAATGTTTTAAGGGGAGGATTCAGCTCCCGACGTGCGGAGGGATGCGTCGGCTGGAAGAGAATTTCTCAGTTGTCGTGGTATGGTTTAAAAAACTACATCCATGACCATGGGCATCACAGAAGGCCGAGACTGACCGTTAGATAGAGGAAAAGAGTCAAAAGTGGCACGAGAGACAGAGGGCGGGGCGAGAGAGCGGCAGGGAGGTACAGTAAGGATGCAATAGAGAGGGTGTGTTCAAAGTGAGGACAAGACAGTCAGAAGGGGGGAATTGTGGTGCGTGTATGTGTGTGTGTATAAAGTTGTGAGTGTGTGAGAAAGAGGTAAAGGAGGGAGGCAAAGGGGAAACTGTGCTCCCCTCTTCAGCTGAAGTGTATAGAAGAATGAAAGAAGGCTCAGCCTGAGGGAATGACTGTTCACCTGAGGCCACCCTGCATCACAGAACACAGTCTCAGAAAGTGCTGCTTTGTAACCTTATAAGAGAGAGAGAGAGACGGGGGGAGAGGGAGAGAGAGGGAGAGAGAGAGAGGGACAAACAGCTCACAGAAGGCTTTATGACAAGGTCCTATTTGGATCAACAATAGACAGAGGTAGAAAGTGCTCGGGTTTCACTCGACATTTGCACAGACGTGAAACGACATTGTGAAGAAAAGGATCTGGTTTAACGTGATAGAAATGAAAATTGTAAAATATTTGATAAACTTTTGATGTTACAAAATAACCCAATTCAGTTATAACCAATTTAAATTGAACAAAACAGTGCGGATCTCAGTTTTCCGATATATCATGACATCGCTATGCCACATGACACTACAAACTGTTTGGGTTGACTACATGTGCTTTACACGTCACAGCTTTGTCAAATTAGAATTGGATTTTAAAAATGAACAGGGAACACCAACTATTACTGTAAAACAAGTCTAGAATACAACACTTGAACACTGTATTGGCTTCTGGGTCGCTTTCGGTCTTTCTACGGCAGTTACAAGTCTGTGCTGCTTTAAAGTAAAAACAAATGTGTAAACAGAACAACTCCATCAAGCAGCCCCATGTTACTAATATGAACGTTACATTGCAGCAACCATCCCACTGTGAGAGCTGTATCTATTCAGACATGTTTCCAATATGGCTTTTTGCACAATCATGTTATTGTCTTATGGTCTCAAACAGACTCATGACTAAAACTCTGGGCTGTAGACATAATATAATTTCATGTATTTTAGACCTGTAGTTTCATGGTAATCAACACCAGTCTTCGTACACCACACCATATGCGTACACTATACCAGATCTATCATCAGTTGAGGTGATACTGTAAATATTAGCATTTTGTGTTTTTTTTATATACACCAAAGCAGAGGACTGGTTTAGACATATGTCTGCCGTCATGCATATAATCGTACATGCTTTCATCTAGAAGACGAGCATGCAGCCATATTGGATGGTTGTATTATGGATGTTGGGAAAGAGAGACCATGTGATACACTGAAACTCAATAGCAGCCTCTCCAATGCGGGGGTCTATACTTAAGATGTCTTCGACATGGTATCCCAAGCACTATTAAGGCCATGACATCCGATATGGAAAACATGTGATATAATGTACATCAGCGAGCTTAGCAACAAGTTCTGACAAAATTCGTAATTTTATAAAATACTTTGTTTTGAAATTATACTACTACCAGTGAAAATGGTGACCCAAAAATTGTGTACTTTGTGAAGCTTGAGTATTCTTCCAGAGGTTAGGAGTAGTCCCTGGCGAGCTCCGTTTAAGCTAGCAGTGAGAACCCTCAAAGCCCCGTTAGCCGCTGTAGTGGAAACAAGGAGAGACTTTTTGGCCTCTAGGGTGGAAGCGACTAATGACTAAACTCCTGCTCCCTCCATTCCGGCTCTGCCGTAGCAACCGATCTAATGAGAAGTCCCTGGTAAACCCATTTTGGGCCTGGCTCCCTTTGGCTCCGTTTACAAGTGGTGTAAGCAGACCGGTGAGGAATGTGCACAAGCATGTTACCACCTACTGTGCAGCTCATCCATTCCCTCACCTCTGACAGGCGGTGGACAAGGGTGTGCGTGTTTGTGCACGAGCACACGCTCCGTGGTCTCCAACTAATCTGATAACTCCTGAGCACGCGGCCTGAGCAACAAGACCTCGATGAAATATAGAAAAGAAATGTTTGCCTGCTTGTTACTCTCTGCACATTCCACAAACAGACGGATAGAGTCATCCCCGCCTGTCTGACCCAGTGCATCTTGCAGGAGAGCTCATAGCGCACATTCCAAATGACGTGCCTGTAAACATGTGTGTGTGTGTGCATTTGTAGGCAGCAATATTTAAGACCCCGACATATTCTGAAGCTGTAGTCTGTCAGCCGGTCTGCCTGTCGGAGATGAATATAGTCTCACCTGCCTGTTTGTGCCTGGCCTTTGCGCCGGACAGTGTGGACTTATTGTATCACATGTGCCAAAAGCGTCTGCATGGACAAGATAGATGCCATGCTGCATTCCTGGTTGCCTATACATGTGGTGTCAGACATTGCTCAGGTGAAGCCAGGGACAGACCGGCGAACACACACACACAGACACCATATCCTGTCAGCTAAGAGTCAGAAATCTCAGATTCCTCCGGGATGATAAATCCTGGAGGAGAGGCTCTGGCAGATGGAATCTTGGGACGCCAGGGTAACGTAGCAGGATTTAGAGCGCCACTGGGATCGAGACATCATGTGACAACAGGCGGACCTGGACGCCATTCCAAAGTCCTTCCGTACGCATATCGGAATTTCCACAATGGCCAGGTTGAATCTGTTGGCTTGCCGAAAAGATATCAAAGGAAGAGCATGACTGTTGGAGGCACATATTATCAATCTACTGTAGTTCAAAGGAAATGACTGTCTTAAGTTTTAAGTCAAGAATGTTCCATTAGAACACTGCGTCAAGCGCAGTGATGGGGTCACTTGGACGGCAATGGCATTATTACTGGCAATATGAATGGCCCGTCTCTCAGCAGCCCCGTGTCTTTCCTCTTTGGTTCATTGAAATCACATTTGGAAACAAATGGTCGCAGACAAATGTTTGCTGGGGGCCCTCAATGGCAATGAACCTCTGGATGTTATGTAAATGTGTTTAAAAGTGGAAATCTACATCTAGTAAGTATGCAACATCTGAACAAAATCATCTAACATTAACTACACTATATTACATCAATGATTATTTCTTTACCACCTGACTAGTAATACATATAAACTGGGTTATAAAGTGTGCTATAAAGTGTGCTTGCACTGGATGTTTCTTGAACAACCAGACATGGAGCAACCCGTCCACATCGTCTAACTCTCTGTGAGCTCTGCGTTGCCCGACACTTCGCTCAGCCTCAAAAAACCTGACCCAAGGCGAAGAGAGAGGGAACGAGAAAGGAGGCAGGGACAGGCAGATAAAGAAATAAATCAGCCGCTGCGAAAAAGGTTTATTCAGGTGAAAGTTGTTCTGTGATTTTTCTCAATTTCAAATATTTTTTTCAGCCCTGTTGTGGAGCCCCTGCCCCGGTTGCCGGGGGAAAGAAGGAATCTCGGACCCATTCCAGCACGCTTCCCTGTCAATCACCCGCGGTGCTCCGTGGAATCCTTTTCCTCATCCGAGGTTAGGAAAATAAGCGGCAGCATTCCACTGCTAGCTAGAGTAGAGGTAGCCGTCTAACGAGGAACCCAGGAACATGGGAGAGAGAGAGACGGAGGAGACATGACTTGGAGGGCGGGTGAAGGGAGAGGAATTTTATCCCAGAGGAGCAAGAGAGAGAGGCAGAAAGACAAACACTGTCTCTCACTATTTAAAGGCTTTCCACTAATGCAAGACAACAAACAATTTGTTGCTACATATATAATTTATGCATTAAAAAAAACAGACTAATAGAGATGTATAAATGCTTTGCTCGCCCGTTTCACTGCAGTTATGTATGAAGGTACAACAACAGCTTTGTTCTTCCTACCATCTCCTTATACTAAAAATGAAGACAAAAACTCTCGGGAAATAAGTCAATACCCAGAAACATTGCTGTTCACAAAAGAAGGACGACTCCGGTGCTTCAGGGACCTGTGAGTCTCCTAATAGCAAGGATTTGTCAAAGGGGGTTAAATGTTAATGAAATTTACTCTTTAGCCCCATAGAATTGAATAACCAGATACAGAGACGCAGGTGTGTATGTGAGTGTGGTGTGTGTCTAATAGTGAGACCGAAAGCAATGGCAAGCCAGATTTAGTGATTTCAAATTCTCCTGTGGCTTTCGCACTGACGTAAAGAAGTGGGGTGGGAGTGGGAGCTCTGTGCTGGTGCAGTAAGTAGGCAGGAAAATGTAAAAACCAAAAGGAGGTTGTGTGCGTTACTACGACCTTTGGCAAATACATTAAATGCAAACTCAAGAGTTGAGTGGAAAACATTTCAGCAGGTTGGAGTTGGTGTCGCAGTCTATGAGCATTCACAAAATTTGTGAAAACACAAACTGTTTTCGGGGCTGGAAAGTGTGGACAATGGCCATTGTGGACCATTGCGGAAAAATTTTTTACAAACCGATAGAAAGCCCAGAATGGAAAAAACTTAAACAGGAGGCTAGTGCCTCTACTACTGGCTACAGCTAATCTGACTAAAACAATATTGGCGAAAAAGAAAGTCCATGGCTATGTAGAGAGCCTCCTTGGACTATTAATGAATTTGGTACCATTTGGTTTTCATTGTGTTTATATGGGCTATTCTGGGGAAGATTTCATTTAGCTTGGCAGAAAGTGTAACGTGCTTTTAAGTGACTGGCAGACTCCATTTTTACTAGTGCCTATTGAGTATCGCTTACAGCTGCTACGCATATAAATATGGATTACGCTTTTGTTTTCCACTCGGATCCACAGTAGAGGGAAGTAATAAGGATAATTGTTATTCTGTATATTGTTAGTGTTACCTAATGTTGTTAGTGTTATCCTGCAGTTAATATACTTGTGTCAGCAAAGTTTCAAATACAGGCATCATTTGATCTAGTGTTGTCGTTCTGAATTTAAAACGGCTTCCTACGGCAGGAACTGGATCGTGTTTCTTTTAAAAGGAAGAGACAGGGGAGCGTGACGGATGGTGACATGGAAGACTTTTATGAGAGAATAAAAATCTGTTACAATTCTTTTTCAACTTTTCCCTCTTTTGCCGTATGAATTAACGTGCCACGTGCGGGGGCTGACGAAGCAGTGAGCACACCTTCTAAATGATTCCAGCTCTCCTTTTCAAACACCGTCTCACCTCACCTCCCCTCCCATAAACTACATTCACACACACACACACACGCGCACACACACACACGCACACGTCCACCTCCAGAACAGACAATGGAAAGAAGGAAAGACCAATGGCAGCAGAGGGAGGGAGAAAAAAGGAGAGTATAAAAAGAGTATAGGCACAAAGATCTCTATTGTATTACCTAATTTCCTGTCAGGCCCTCGCTAAGAAGTCTCCCAGGTTGTGGAGATGAAATCGGTTAGAGCCTTCTGCGTGTAATATCCCGCCGCCTACTGCTATGCACCTTGACATATGGTGTTCTTCGCTCCACTGCCCATCAATATGCCAGACCTGGTTTAGTCGCCATGGCGATAGCTTAAAGGTAGAACACTACTCATATGTCATTCTCATGACCTAAACCTGCTGTATTTAGGGAAGGTGCCATTGTGAATTCAGAAAACAAAAGGTAGAAGACTTCAACAGTTACCGCTGGGGTGATGAAAAAACAGGTTTGCAATTCTGGATTCACAAATTAAGTTAATCTTCTTTGTATGTAGAAAGTCAGACAAATTTTTAGGAGTTGAAAAAGTTTGTTCACTTTCGATGGAGAGGCTCCAGGCTACCACATACAAATTAGAGGTGGTATGACCCTGTTTAAGCATGCAGTCAACTATTTCCTCTGAAAAAATTGGCCACACATTAAATTCATTTTTCATTCAGTCAAAATAGCCTTTACTCTCCAAATGATGGAAAAAAAAAAAACTTTTGGAGAGTGTTCCATATGTGCATCCAGGCTAATGTGTAGCTCTTCTGTGTAGCATTTTCCCTCTGTTCTTTGTCAATCCCTGATTTACACTCACTGGAAAACAGTTACTCTGGGGTAATCACCGCTGGCCTCCCAAATGTGGATGTGGACTAACAGACTGGATAATTATTCACAGGGAAGAAAAATGGCCGTGCAAAGGGTGGCTTGAAGTGGGAGAGCTTGATGGATCGCCGAGCTTGCACGAGGTACAGACGCAAGGTGGCGGAGGGGGTTGAAAGGTGAGATTAGAGCGTGGCGGTCTTTAAAGTGTGCCGAGCTGTGTGACAGGTCACAGGATCACCTGGGTCTCCGCGTGCGTGATTCGGGGCTCGATCAGGTGCTTTTCATGCCGGTCAGCCAGCCACTGAGTGATGCGACTCACAGTAAATCTGCAGGTCTTCACTTCCATCACGCTGGCGGTGTAATTGGGGACACATGCAGCTGCAGGAACCCTCCCAACCACCAAAATACCTAAACCTCAAATCTCGCCTTGTTTGGGTCAAAGCACCAGGAAGATCAAATGCTCCCTTCGATAGAGAATTCCTTATCAAAAACAAGCAGGCAGAAAGGAAGGGAGATTGGAGAACAAAAGGAAAAAAAAGACAAGAATGGGAGAGTGAAAGAGAAGAAGCGCAAGGCGGAGAGAGAGAGAGAGAGAGGAAGGGAGCATATGGAACATGTTTACAGTAATATCACGCGGCCCTGATGTTATCTTGGCGCTTCGTTCGGCAGAGCAGAGGTTCTTCCTCGCATTGAAGCATCGTCTTTGTTTCCACTCTTCCACTCTCCTTTGGCGTTTCTTCCGCTCCTCAGAGCACAGGGCGAAAAACCACCCTGAAATCATCTCTACTTGTTTTTCTTTGACAGGAATCGTGACCTTCTAAATTCTCTGTGACCGAGATGTACTGTATACAGCGTCTCCCTTCTGTACACATTATGCAACATGCGGGGCTCCTTTCAAGGCAATGGAGATGTGGTGCTCTCAGCCCTGGTTCACGCTAACGTAAACACCCGTCTCTACGCATCAAAGGGAACAAGAGAAACTGGAGTTGAGGAATGGGCTGCTATGCTACTGAAAGTACCGCTCGTTTGATATCCATTGCAAATTTTTTTTATAATAAATGGATACAGAATGACTGCGGATCAAAGCGGGTTCCAAGTCTGTGAGACTACATAGCGCTCATCTGCAGTTAGAACAGAACTGAACGTTTTTTCCAGTCCATCCCGACTCCCTGCTCATACGTTTGCGACAATTGTATGAAGTTTCTCTTTTATAATTAGTTGCGAAATAGAAGAAATATCAGATTGGCATCGGAAAAGAAAAAGTCGCCACATCTCTATAGTTAACCCAAAAAGTAGAGAGAAAGAAAGAGCATTAGTTTGATAGATGATGGAGCAGAGGGATTACGTGAAGAGAGGGAGCAATGGGAAAGAGTAACAGAAAGAGAGAGAGAGTGAAGGGGTGATGGATCCACACAGAGAGAAAAACACAAAGCTGTTGATTGATGAAGTGGGCTCCCTGTGCACCATTAATCCACATTTACCATTCGGCGTATGTGTTTGTGCGTTTCAGCAGCCGTTTACGCAATGTTCCTGTCTGCGCGTGTCTTTCTCAGGCCATCTGGTTCGGGGCTGAAGACGGTGGACGGACAGCAGAGGGACTGGACTGTGTCAAGGCTCTACACATCTGGTGGACGGGCTCCGCTAGCCCCGTCTGGATGGCCTGTCTTTAGTCTGCGGCCCTTTAAATGGACCAGTCACAGATGAGAATCACCAGACATCAAACACATCACTGATATACATATATATTTTCTTGTTTTAAGACAGGCGACATTTTCACCAAGCACATTTCTTGCTGTGATGACAAACGAGGGCATTTTCCTTCCGACAATATTTTAGGGGAAAAAGTGGGGGGAAAAATAGCAAAAACAGAGAGAGTCAGCCATTTGTCAGAGCATGGGCATATGTGTATCTCATTATTTGTGTGTTGCATTTGAACACAATGCGCTCAATTGTAGGACGGCCAAGTTTGGTGAAGATTGTTCCCTCCGAAAAGCCTGCCGACCAGCTGCACTGGGCAGCCGCTTCCTAATGTGTGTCTGTCATCACATTTTACAAAAAAGGCTTGATATATTTGAACTAAAATAAGTCCTCTAATGGAATATAGATGTACATGTTCTCTCCAACAGAAGAGGGAATTAAACATGGCATAATTGGGTAGCAAAAGGCCGTCTACATGCCAGCCCTTTAGGCTGATTAGTGGCCTGTAAATAGTGGTCAAACATAAAGAGTTTGAATTCGTTGATGGGTGACCACAGCTTACTGAAGCACATGGGACATACACTCAAGGGCCTCGAAAGCCCCACGTTAGGCACTGACCCACAGATGTTTTGTTCCAAAATGTACCGGGCGACTTTTAAGAGTGCTCTGCTTCACGGTGGAAGCTCCTGGATAACTGTTCGCTTACAAGCAGAAAGAATACCCCAACTCGTCAGTTCTGCGGCCCACCATTGCCCCCAACCTCGCGCACTGCATCCAGGGGATGGCGTGGTCATATGAAGGTAATATTGTATCAAAACAACTGAGCACCTGAGTCTCAAATGCTGTTTTTCCCACTCACAAATGACAAGTTCCGCGCTCACTTTTGCACCACATATCTCAGTGAAATGTGCAACAAAAGTGAACCTATAGAGCCAGGGGCGGGTACTGTTCAGAGATCAGAACACTTTTGGCCAATCAAAGGAGCTTGTTTGGGCAACCTCTCCCTTGGTACTGAAGCGCATCGCATTCACAAAAGAAAAAAGATTAGACACCTTATCTCATAATTACGAGATAATACCAGATATTCAACAGACATTCGTCCGGACTTCACAGGGGAGAGCGGCTGATCGCGTCCCCGGAATGTTAAATTAAAAATATTAAAAAATATATTCTACAGGTGTGCAGCTCTCATTGCATGATTTCACATACTGATTTGTGGATGTGCAAATTTTGTCCATGAGTTCAGATTTTTTGATACGGGTGTGTGGATGTGTTTTGCACCATATTCACTGCAGCAACTGTTGCAAAAATGTGAGCGTATGAGTTTCTTAATTTGGGATTTGTAGAATAGGATTTGTGCACCTGCAATGAAGAGGAGGTGTAACTTTTGTGTTGGAGGTGTAACTGTTGTACAAGTGTTTGTGGGAGAGAAAAAAAATTATACAAGTTTGCAACTCCTAAAGCATTTTTTTCTGTGAATTTACTGATACACACGTGTGACTATTTTCTACAACTACAAATTCCACTGTCACATGTGCTCAGTTGTTTTGATACAATAATACCTTCACAGGGTCAAGGCCAGTTAGGCGCTCTGGTGAGTTAAGGCCCTCACTGACAAGGTGAACGCGCTAAACTAAGTGGAGGAACAACCCCAAGAGTCACACTCAGTTTGTCAAACAGCATCCAGTTAACAGCACACAATACAACCCCTCCATATAAAGTTTAGTTTCTGCGGGCTGTATGTGTGTGTGTGTGTGTGTGTGTGTGTGTGTGTGTGTGTGTGCGCGCAATTGGGTGTCTTTATCTGGGTTTCTTGAACAGGAGTCGAGGATATGTTAGGG
>OMKR01074240.1:0-13576 GCA_900302355.1 Cyttopsis rosea
GCATGGAAGTCCTGTGATATTACCGAGGCTGGAGCGGGTGTTGGATCGCTCTATGATCGCCCTCTTACTGGGGTTGTTCAGCACCGACCGCTTGGCCAGCGATATGTCAGCTGTTACCCTCGTGATTGAAATCCTGAAGCGGGAAAATTCGAATTAGTCAATTAGTCAGTTCAGTCAATTAGAAAGGGGGAACAGTGTAAGAACAAATGTTTCTGTGTCTAATGACTGTGGCCAATTGTGCAATGAAAGCAAAACCAAACAAATTAATGTTGCCTTGGATGCTCACCTTCCATCAAACCTGTGCTTCAAGAAGTCAAACAGTGCCTTCTGCATCATATCTGTCACCTACATTCACCAACAAGGGAGTAGCAGTGTAAGGGAGGGGAGCGAGAATGAAAAGAAATGAGGAAAATTCAGTAGTAGTAGTTGTAGTACAAAAATAAAGTAAAGCCAGAGCCTCATTTTTCACAACCCCATGGAAATGACTGAAATAATAGGTTGGCTGAAACACGAATGAGTATACATGAAAAATGGTTCATTTAAACTGTCATAAATACCTTTTCTCCTCACAATAAGATCCGAAAAACCAATATGAAAATAACCATTTCAAAATCAGAAGTCACCCACCCAAAAGTCCTTTCATACGCACTAACAGGGAGCCAGAAAGTTTGACAATAAGCATATTCTTCCGATAAATACAGATCTATAATTATAATCTATATACCCATACGACTCTCATCCTGCGCATAGAATCGCATTATATATTCTGTATATTTTTATATATTTGACTATTCTATTTCTGTTTTGTATTTTTTTTTCCAGCTAGATTTGTGTATATTTGGCAGTCTTTTTTTTCTATTTTATTTAATTATTATTTCTTTTTTTCAGACTGTTCAGATTTTTTTTTATGCCAATCATCTGTAGAAATGCACAAATCCTCACCGCACATATTCCTCGCCGTAAGTACTGAGGAAGTGGGAAGTTGCTGTCCTATAAACCCCCCACCCTCACTCCGAATGCAATAGGGCAGTGAACAAGTGGAACTTTCATTGGGAAGGCTGGAGAATTATCACTCGTATTCTTCATTCTGACATGGTCCATACAGGGCGCCGCCGCCCGCAGCACCGGCTCTATGAATTACACACATGACTGAGCCATTTGTCTAAAGCCGGCGCGGTTCCCGTCCTCCCGGCCTTCCCGCAGAACCAACCCGGTGACATTAAACACGGCGTTCTGAAAAGGCCGGTTTGGAAGCAAGAGCTGCACCGGAGCAGTGTTAAGTATAAATATAGTATAAATATAAAGCAATATCAAATTGTTGAAATCAAGGAACTGGATTTGGATTATTGTGAAGGAAACGTATGGAGATAGAAAGTGTTGGGGGGGGGTGGTAGTACATGTAATTAAACTGGTAGTTTAACTACATTTTGCAGTTGCTTGCTGGTAGTTCATCTACATTCATATTTGCAGTGATTCAAGTAGTTAAATTAATTTTTTGTGTAGTTAACTATTGAAACTACAAACAATTTTGGGCCATAAAAGGAAAGGAATAATTTTTTATTTTTATTTTACCATTGCTTCTCTACTGTAATTGAAGCCCCTTTGACCAGCCCTTTGTCTTTCATCCTGACCGCTGTGAAGGCATGACCAGGCAATGCATTCATCAGGCAGCCACCACCACATACTTGATTGCACGTGCAAAAAGACGGGCGCTCAGTGCTCACACTAAACTTGAATATATTAGGTGTCAATTAGTCATAAGTATTGATTATTGCTATTTATTAACACATGTTCAGAGAAGTTGCCTGGACTCTAGTTTCTGGAAGGCAGGTGTCTGACTGATGGGCACTGTATACAAAAGCTGACATTCCTTGCACACCCCATGAATAGTGGGGTATTTTATATTTTTGGTTTATGTATGACCTGTGAACAAGTGGTCACTTTTTGCAATAAACGTATTTTTTGCTGGCATGTGACTTTTTTTAAATTATATTTTGTTATAATTTCGTATCACATGTACATTGTCAATTTGATAATCTTTTTACAAAGTAGTTTGAACTACTTTTTCTCAGTAGCTTTCACCAAACTAGATTTCTCCCGAGGGCAGCTTTGCTCAGTGTGAAGTCCTTGGTGGCTTGCAAAGCTATGCTTTCAAAGTACAGTAGCTTCCCCAACTCCGGAGATAGATTTGTCTCAATATTATTTGTGTGAACAGATTGACAATCTGTGTGTAAATGTGTAATCTGTAACGATAAAACACCTTCCACAAATACAAAAAAAAAAAAGATTTGTACTGTAAACTCACTTTTGCAAATATAAAGCAGATCTGCAAAGACACAAACAAATTCCACAAATAAAAAAAAAATCTGTGAATACATTAAATTAATTTACAAATAAATGAAAAGCATTTGTGAATATCTTCCTCACATTTACAACTTTTGAACATGCATTTGTGAATCCAGTTTTTATTTGTGAATCAAAAAACGTTTCGATTCGACAACAGGATGGCAGGGCCCACAAGCCCTCAATCAACCAACAAATAGACGAGACTCGCTAAATGTTATGTGAAGATTCTAGGAAATGGCATATTGTGTCATCATAAGACATTTTCTTTGTTTTGGAGTTGAATTAAACTCCATTTAGATCTACCTTCGAGGAGAATGATAAACGGTGAAAGCCGTGGGAATAAATTCATTGCTGAGGTTTCTTTTCCGAGCACCATCTGGCTGTTCTTTGCCGTGCGCACACCTAGTGCAGTATACATTATTTTCCATTTCTAATTTCAAGCCATGATCCACTTTTTTTCTTTTTTTTCCCAAACTGACGTGGTTTACCCAAAAGGTTGTTGCCACGGCAACACCAGAACGGGAGATGAGGACTGTGATTCCATGACGACTGACTTCCCCCGCCGCCCCGCTTCTTGGCCTCCTTTTTAACATAGACAAGCGTTTCCACTCATAATTGATTATCGATGAACCTTTTAATTTCTGAAGGTGTTATTTATGGGAATTTCCAACTTTAAAAGAAAAACAGCAAAGATCTAAAAAGGGGGTGTTCAACATCACACACACTATTTGCCTACCGCGTTGTAGTATTAATAATGGTATAAATACCAATGAGCGAAAATGGCAACAAAACACATTTCTAGTGAACATTATCGCGCATGCCAGGCCATTTACAGGAAAACAGTAAATCACATGACATCTCGAGAAAGCATCGGAAATAGCAACGTGAACTGGGAAACATACACAAAAGGAAATATGGTCCCAAACAGTGTGGCGGCAAGTCCTACCTCATAACCTTTCAGGGAGGGTCCCACCAGGACCACCGGCCTCATGGAGGGCACCACGTCGTAGGGTGGGACATGCTCAGCCTGAGGGGGAACACACACACAGACAGTGAGATATTACATTGAAATTTAGTTCAGTCGGGTATTAATATAATAATAATAATAATAACAACAAATATAGCTGCAGGCAGCAATACACAGCCTCCAGGGAATCAATTCCGGGGTGCTGCATTCCCTTTGCAGCCATTTCCTGCTGTCACTCAATCCGATACAAACTCCAGAGTGTCAGTGTCTTAACGTAATACAGAGAGTTAACCTATTAAGCTTCAGGCCCATTTCTTGGGTTCCAAGTGAGGTGGAGGGGTTAGAGTTTGGGGGGGAGTGGTGTGGGTCAGCAGTTGGTGCCACGTACGAGTGCCTTACACCTTCAGAAAGCTGAGACCCTAAGGAATCATTTGAGATGCAGCTTGACACTGTATGTCAATCTTCTCTAGCAATTAAAAGGTAATAAACATTATATTTGTAATTTCGCCTGATAAAATTATTAATAAATCACTTAGAAAACTTAATGTCCGCCCTTGTGTATGGAATTCATGGA
Source organism: Cyttopsis rosea (assembly GCA_900302355.1). Lineage (NCBI taxonomy): Eukaryota > Metazoa > Chordata > Actinopteri > Zeiformes > Parazenidae > Cyttopsis > Cyttopsis rosea. Next base: position 3,888 of record OMKR01074240.1, read on the forward strand.
ACCGTCAAACTCACGAACACAAATGAATATGGAATATAATTTGGATTCGGGGCAGTTCAGACACGCTGTCGTCCAAGTTTGATCCAGATTGGTCCATTATTGTGGAATAAGTAAGTAAAAAACTGTGCTTTTGGACCTCACCAAGATGGCGGCGTGCACAGGTGCAACGGCTCTCTGCTTTTCAGTGCCCTTTCTGTTTATATGCCTGTTCACGAATGTTAAGTTTCGTCCTGGCAAAGTTAAGTTAACTTGTTAAGTTAACTTTGAGCTGAACTTAAGGAAAGCAAATGGACGGGGCAAGAGAGCCGGCCTACGAGCGAGGCTACGGCCTAACCCGCACAGACCGGCACTGCCGAGTCTCCTCTTTAGCAGCTCCCGGTCACTCGTCAACAAGATGGACGAAATAAGACTGCCCAACATGGAGCTGTGTGATGATCATTACAGAGACTTGGCTGGACAGCACCATTCCCGGCGAGGCTATCGAGCCAGCGGGCCGCTCTGTTTACCGAGCAGACTGGACTGCAGATTCCGGGTAAGAGGAGTGCATATATGTTAATAATGACTGGTGTACAGCTACAGACATTGTTGGGACACGTTGTTCCCCAGACATAGAAGAACTGGCTTTGAAATGTATTACATCTCACTGGAAATGAATTCATTTGAAAAAGGAGGAGGCATTTAAGAGTGGCGACAGGGAAGAGTTAAAGTGGCAATACACACATTTGGTAAGGCTTGCTGGACCCCGTGCATTGCTGCCTGCAGCTATATGTGTTATTGTTATTATTATTAGTAGTTGTAGTATTAGTAGTAGCATTATTATTACTATGGTTATAATTATTAGTATGTAGTAAGTAAATAATTGTATTAAGTATTCTCATAGGGATAATGATTACATTATTTTAAGTATATCTAGTAGTAGTAGTAATAGTAATAGTAGTAGCACACTGTAAAAAAAGAGCGAGTTAAGATGAATTGGCAAAAATTTGCTAATTCAATTAGCTTCAATTTGTAACACCTTTGTTTTGTATCAACTTAAAATTGCAAAATTAATGTGTACATTTTGAGTTGAGAAAACCCCCCAAAAAGGGTTTTACTTTTAAGTTGATCCAATGAGTAATTATTTTCCAATGTGTGTCATTATCGCTTAATCCCTCGCTGCACTTACCACTTTCTGCTTCTGCTTCCCTGTGAAGGAAAAGAAAAGAAAAGAAAAACATTAGACATAGCGGGGATGCCGCGCAATATCAGCTACAGTAGAAGATACTCAATGAATAGGAAAACGGTGAGCAGATCCACTCCCACTCCCACTGTGTGATGTATGGGGTGTTTTCGCCCTGACCTACATAGGCTCCCGCCTCAGAGACTAACCTGCGGAGTTGGGGTTTGGCTTGAACGTGCCGGAGACCATTTCTCCGAGACTGGAGGAGGAATTCCCGCTGGATTTACTGCTACAATCAAACCCAGGCAACAGAGAACAGCGTTAATGTGACACACGGGCAGAGACACCATCAATCACGCGCCGTTCTCCCGGGGAAACGGGCTCGGCTAACGATAGAGCATAATAAGACAGGCTGCGAGGGAAAAACAAATCAGTGCAGATGTGTTGACTGTTCCACGCGGTGCGCTCTTCGTTACGGCCGCCGCTACGCCACGCAATAATCTACCTCCTGTTACAACCTACATAGGCAGCATCGCCATCTGACAAAACGTCCTTTTCGAAACGACGGCGAAGAATAAAACTGGGTGACGCGTGGCAGAAAATCAATAGAAAGCAAAAGACAGCGGTGTCGCTGTCGTTATTGTCAATGGAACGAAAATGATGACATATGGCATCACTGAGCGCCTTGGCGACGGAGCCTCGTCGCGCCACGTGGCGGTGGCCAGTGACCAGCTTGGTTGGTCACCTCCCCCATCCCCCCATCCAGCCTCGCTCACCCAACCCCCTTCAGTCCGATCATAGACCCTCTAATAAGCCGCCTCCATGCCTTCGTATCCACAAACCTCCTCGAACTTCCCTATTTCTGCCAATCGCCCCACCGCCGTCCCGATTACAACCAAACCCGTCTCCCACCCCCCATTCCTCTACTCCAGCCCTTCCTCCTCTCCTCCTCCTCACCCATGGAAGCGCCCTCTCTTCTGCTCCTGCTGGAGGCGTATGTTCTCCAGCTTCAGCGGGCTGGGGATGAAGCCGATGTCGCAGCCCTCCTTCACCAGGCGGCCGATCCACCAGTCGTTGTTGTATTTCTGCGGGGGGCGACGACAATGAACAAAATCTTACAACCGTACATTATCGATCAATATCAGTGCCGCACCGCTTTGCTAAGCATACTGAATGTCAGTAAACTAAGCTGTCTTCAAGGAAAACCCTGGGGTTTCTGGAGTCATGACCGCATTCTTCGAAAGACACAATTGCCCCGTGGAGCAAGAGTTCGCTGAAGCTATTCTTCAATGATAAAAGAAAAGAAAAAATAAGGCTTCAAAAGGCTTGACAATAACAGTTACCCAGTTTTCCCAGTCAACCAGATTTGGGCCACTGTGAACTATCTTGTGTGGCGTGGTTGCTTTGTTGTCAACCAGCATGATATTCAACATTGTCTGTTTAGAAATCTATCTATCGATCTCTCAATATATCTATTGAATGAAAATTTGGCAACTATTTTGTCAGTTTGGGCAACCAAAAGTTGATGGACGGTTGCCATGGTTCTAAAAGTTAGTGTCAAGCCCTACTTAGGTTCAAAGATAAGGTTTTCCCCACACAAAAAAGGCAAAGATGTTCAGTCAACAAGCTCCAGACTCCCATGCATTGTGTCAACTCAGCAGCTGAAATCGCACCTCTTTGATGTGCAGGAAGTCCTTGGTGTCAAAGGAGATGGCGGTGCCGGCCACGGGGACGTCCTCATCCAGTGCGCCGCAGTAGCTGACGTTGGTCTTCACGGCAAAGGCCACTGCCTTAGTCTAGGAGACGTACAATGATGATAAATGTGAGTCTTTTTCATCACTTAGCTAAAACAACCTTGTGTGGTGTTGGGAAACATGGCATTTCATTATCGGCCCAGTGGGATTCCACGATCAAGACCTGTCCAAGAATAGTTTAGTATAATGTTTCTACACTGACATAACCAGTGTAAATCAGCAAAGGAACATTAGTGAAGTCCAGGAATATTCGGTGGCTGGGAGAACTCAATAATGCAACTTTACCCTTGCTTCACGTAGAGCAGAGCAAGATGGAAGAATGTATTAATGTGATAATCGTAGGCAATTAAACACAATGTTAATGTCATTTGCAAAAATCGGCTTAGAAATTCAAAATCCGCCCTTAAAGACCCCAACTTAAACAGAGAGGTTCATCGCTTTTAGCTCATCCATTACTTAAAAGTATGCTGTCATACTCCCTCAATTTCCAGACCTCATATCGTGACACATTTTGGGCCTAATCGGCATGAATTTACACAATTTGATAATGTCTTATAACATCTTTGTGGCTTCTCTAGATACTGTTTCCGGTGGAGTGGGGGCGGGGGGGGTTCTCGTCGCTCTGACTGACCTTGGCCCTCTCCAGCTGGACGGTGGCCTGCTGCTCCCTCTCCTGCCGCCCGCCCTCCTTCTCCTCCTCCAGCGACACATCCGAGTCTGACGGTCGGCTTGTGTAGGAATCAGCAGAGCCCTGGGGGGAGCACAGGGGGAGATATTAGGGATAGAAATAGCGCATTACCATGTCAGACCGACGATTGTTTCGGGGGGGTAAATTATGTAATGCACTAAAATGTCAATTATCGTAGAAGCAAAGGGGAGATAGTCTAGGTCTAATCATGCTCTAAGCTGAATCACCCCATTTAATATCAAATGCATTATGATGCAAAACAGTGCTGAGTGACAGGAAATTATGTAAGGCCGCGCTTCTTAAAAGCATCTCAGAGATGCAGGTGTGTGTGTGTGTGTGTGTGTGTGTGTGTGTGTGTGCACGCGTGTGGCAGCGTTGTATTCCACTCCACACAGGATCAAAGACGGCCTGATCAAAGTTAATCATCCGGTCGGGTGGCCGCGTTCAAAAAGACGGCAGCGCTTGGCGACAGAGGGGGATTTTCCGCCCTCTGTGAAGCAGAGCCCGCGGAAGTGATCAAAATGGAAGTGGCGAAAGCAGGGACAACCCTGCGCCGCACACGGGACCAGATTCACTACATTCAGCCTCGCGGAGAAGCTTGAACGGGTTTGGCACAAACAAGTGGGTAACGGTAAATGTATGTAATGAATGTAAAATGAGACGTCCACTTTTTGTTACCTTCCTTGAAGCCATTTTTGAAAATGGAATTTGTGCGTGGCTGTGGACGGACAGTAGGAATGGCAGAAGTCTCTCAGAATATTTTATTCCAGGATATTCGACTTTGACTGAAATGTGGTGTGAAGGGACATGACGTATTGAGCAGTAGAGCATTTTCCCTAATTTCACATTACTTTTGCATGACAACAATGTTTGGAATATGATGTTAATTATAGCAGGAAATATTGTTATACTGACATTGTTGTTATACTGATATAAAATACAGAGGCCATAGATACTGTATAAAGATAGACTTAATATAAGTCAGTAGCCAATTTCCCAGACCGTTGATAACTGTTAGAGCATTTCTTTTTAGAAGGTCTGAAAGAGTGAAATAAAGACCTGGCCTATAAAATGAAAATCAACCCCGGTGTCAATCAAATTGGCTATTATTGTACTATAGCTCAGATTGACCAGGTCATAGCAGCGAAAATATCTTTGGGGTTGGATCGAGCGGACATATCTATCTAATGGAAATGTATGTATTTTTACCAGGAAGTAGATTAAGGCTGAAGCAACTCAGCCATTTGCAATGACAATGCTACAGCTAAACATATACAACAGCAGGGTGTCGCTTTGCCACTTCAAGGTGTCGTTAGGTACGGGTTTCAATTACAACTGGCACTTCAACACCCCTCTCCCTCACCCTGCCATCCCACAGAGACCGTGGAGCAAAATCACAGCAAACCTGACAACCGGGATTTTAATCTAGGTGTTTAAACGTTCATCTTTGGTGAGGCTGCCGATGTTACAGTGAACAAGCCTCTTGTGTGTGTGTGTGTGTGTGTGTGTGTGTGTGTGTGTGTGTGTTCCCCGGGACTCGGGAGGGTGACTCGCCTCCACCACCCCCACCCCCACTCAGTCACCTCAGGATGAATCAGTCTCATGCTATCACTATCATGGGAGCTGTCTTCCTCCTACCAGTCCTCCTCCGCCCTCACTCCCTCACCCCTTATTAGCCGTGAGCCAGCGGCCACTGGGTGTGAGGAACAGTTTGAATGCCCACCCACTCATTCAAGGCAGACGGCAGAAGAAAGAAAGAAAGAAAAGGGGAAGAAAGAAAGAAAGAAAGATGAAAACAAAAACAATGGACTCGCTGAATGACTGGGGGGTGGGGGTGGCTCTTATTCCGGGCCCCCTGACGAGACATCAGCGGTGGCGATCGCACCCCGTCCACCGCGTGCGGCGGGAGCGTACGGAAGCCCCCACTCGGGGGCCACAAAGGCACGAGCACCAGTGGGAATCGCGCGATGGAAGCCACTCCGGGGGGCGAAAAAAAGGAACATGAATCACACGTCGACCTTGTGCGAGTGCCTCCGATTGAAACACTGTCATAGCGTCATCTACGTGCGCTACTCATGCGGTACTAATCATTCGGATGCTCGGACGTCCGCGCCCAAACATAATGCGTGTGTAATCGGGCAGCAGCGCAGGCTTGGCTCTGGGGGATTCACCTTTGGCTGACTAGTTCTGTAGCGGCTTGGTTTCCCAAGTAGGGGACCTGGCCTCGTGTCCAAACCACTACCACAGCCCCAGGCAGCGTCCTTCAGCTCTATGCGATGTTTCTCCACACGTCCCCGATTCATTAACGTGTGTTACTTAGTTTCAGTTAGTCCTTCGCCATTCAACACCCTACAGAGTAGAGCAGTGTTGTGTTGCCCCAGTGATGCCCATAATTGACTGCTCCGCTGCTGTCCGTTGCACTTCTCCTCTCTCTGTCTGTCTGTTATTTAGGACTTTTCCGACTTTTTTAGACATTTGCCTGTTAGCCAATATTTCAAGCTACTGTATGCAGATGGGATATTTTAACATAATTATGTTGATTTGCATTGCCCCAAAAGTAACAATTTATTCCATTTGCTAATCTACACCCAAAGCCCAATGGGAACCATCAACTGAACAAGCTGTCTCTAAAGGGACTAGATATGGATTAAAAGTTTTTATAAACAATAGCTTGACATGCACACTGTATACAGTGTAAAACAATGCAGATGATGTATACCATCGCATAATAAAATCAGATTATTTTCTCAGGTCAAGTGACACAGATACTGTACGTTGAACAGCGCACAGTGCTCGGGGATATCCGTCAATTCGACAATTCATTTTATGTGTATGTGTATATCTGATTTTTGTCTGAATTATTAGAAACGACAATGAATTCCATCCCAAGAAGCCAAATCTGCAGAGTACGTTAAAGCTGGCTGCTCTCCGGGGATAGATGCTGCTGCGATGGAAAGACTCTCCGCTACCAGCTGCCTTGAAAACACAAAAAGAAACATATTGGAAACAATATTCTGGACCTAGAGCTGGACATTTTTTCATGGACAGATTCCCAAAAAGGAAAAACAAAATTAGATAGATAGATAGACTAGTAAATGGGTTAAAACCCGATCTGGCCTTTCATTGGTTTTTATCTTGAAGTCTATCCACTTTTTAAAACCTGCCTTCGAAAGAAAGATGGTTTGACAGCACTCTGTGTCAATATAATCTCTGGAAAAGGCATTAAATATGGGCTCTACTGGGCTGTGATCCTTTCCAAGAATCGATTATCATCCATGAGTTCTTCAACGTCCCTGGCGAGAACTCTTAGTCCAGAATGTAACATAACAGTGGGATCAGATTCAAGCGTCAATAGACAACTTCAGCTTCCCCCCTCTAGCGTGTCCACGTGGTATTATTGTTTGCGCTGCTGTCGCAAAGACAAGCGGATCGCTTTATGTTTTCCTCAGAGCCTAGCTCCGTGGAAATGATCAACACCACTTTGGAAATAAGAGAGAAGAAAGAAGCATGTTCACTCAAGAGGTAAATTGAAATTGTCACAATTTTAGTTAAATTATATTTCTTTTGGTTGCGCAATCATAGACATATATACTGTCTATGTACATATACTGTACATAGACGCCGCATCGACTGCTTCGGCCCGTTGCTGTGATACGTCAACGCCATGTAAACGGGGGAGCTGCGGTTTTTCTGGACAAAAAGCACTATAACGTTTACATTTCTCAACCGATTTCGATGACTCGTTTTTATATTCAGTGGTTTATGATCTATGTGGAGTAGAATGTCTTGAAAAAGCAAAGTCTTGTCCGGTCCAATATGGAGGCGACGTTGACGTGCGATCCAAAGGCCAATGCAGTGTATGTGCGCAATGGTTGATGCACTGTGACGCACTGCCGTAAATCGATCCTTCATTTTCCTAGGGATTCGTGCCCGGTGACGGGTGAATTGCATGGTGATAAGACGCTTTTAGGGAACGAATCTAAACGCAGATGGTGTCATTATTCTATAACCATTACACTGTGCAATCATTAACTTTATAATGATAAGTAAAAGCAAAAAAGTTGTCGATTGTCGATTTAAGCGTGGTCATCCTTAATGTGAGTCACTGTGCTCAGTAAGTCATGTATTGCATACAGACTCCAGTCTTGTTCCAGCAGAAAAAACATTGTGGGGGGGTTTGGTACTGAGCAAACGTGTACCGGGACAAATCCAGCTTGTCAGGCCTGGTGGATCAGCCCTCCATTTTGCCAGGCAGCCAGCTGGTCCACGCTCTCGGCTCTGCACATTCAGCCAATTTGAGTGAGAAACTGGGCCTCAGCACAAATGTTTACCTAACAGATGATGGCACAGTCTGCCGTCCCCATGGACACTGCCAGATACTCCACTGTACACAAAGCACTACAGTACCCCCCATCCATTCATCCATCCACGCACCCATCCAATCATCCATCCACGCACCCATCCAATCATCCATCCATCCACCTATCCAATCATCCATCCACTCATGGACACTAGGAGATACTCCACTCTATATGCAGCACTAGAGTACCACCCAATCATCCATCCATCCATCCATCCATCCAATCATTCATCCATCCATTCAGCCTTCTATTCATCCACCCATTCATCCAATCATCTATCCATCCATCCATTCATGTAGTCATCCAATCATTAATCCTTCAACCCATCCACCCATTCAATCACTCATCAAATCATTCATCCACCCATCCAATCATTCATTTTTCCGGTCATCCAATCATTCATCCATCCATCCACCCACCCATTCATCCTTACATCCATCCATCCAATCATTCATCCATCCATTCAGCCTTCTATTCATCCACCCATTCATCCAATCATCTATCCATCCATCCATTCATGTAGTCATCCAATCATTAATCCTTCAACCCATCCACCCATTCAATCACTCATCAAATCATTCATCCACCCATCCAATCATTCATTTTTCCGGTCATCCAATCATCCATCCTTCCTTCCGTCCAGCCAATCATTCATCCTTCCATCCATCTATCCTTCCATTCATCCATCCATCCAATCAACGAACGGCGCGATATCAATAAAATCCATCTAACATAATACTCACATGTACGTATGTTGGGTCAGAAATTCAGATATGACTAATGGAGAAAAGTGTTCACATGAATACTAAATTGTCAATGGAATGGAATCAATGGAAGATTTGCGTGGAACAATAATATAAGATATCTCTATATTTCTGCAATTGTCAACCACATAACACAATGTCACATTCTCATGTGCATTGTAGGAGTTGGATGGCTATCATTAGTGCACATGTAGATGCGTACGGACATGTGTACTCGCTGACACATTTGTCCGCGCACAAATGTGGTAAAGCTCAGGGGAACAGAACATGCTTACAAAGGGCTGCTTGACGTCAGGTCTAAGCCATGATATATCATCCCTACAATTTTGCCCTATTCACCACTTTTCCCAGTCGTTCCATTTGCCCGGTTAACTCCACTAATTGCCGCCCTGAACCATATGCACAGTTACGTCGTTTGCATTGTTGCGTTCTCTCTGTTTAACAGCTCCATGCTGTATAAAGAGGTCTGTTGGCTCTCTGCTATCCATCCATGTGGATTACAGGTTTCTATGTGCTCTATGTTCTCTATTCATCTCAAATTACTATAAAGATGGATTACCAATTCACGTACAGTAGCAACTGCATCTGTAGTTATTCAGAAAAATGGAAAGCCATTAGATATACAAATCACGCATGAAGTGAGTGTCCAACAATGGAATTGGTTGAAATAAAATAGTGTGTGACAAATACCAGAATACGATGGCGTGCTTCATAAGGAGAATGGGGACATTACGCAGGTCAAGATAGCGTGCTGAAAATGGCATTGTGGCAGGGGACATGTAAAGGAGACATACTGCAGATGCTTATCAATAATTTAATTAAACCAAATGGCAGACGATGGCGGGAGAGATGAGAGGGGTTGCAAGTCTCTGAAATCAACCCGCAGAGCGGAATGGTGAGAAATGAATGCCTTTGTCCGGGGTTTCCAGGCACCTGCGGTAACGATCCGTTCAGAGGCCTGGG
>OMKR01074243.1:0-11848 GCA_900302355.1 Cyttopsis rosea
CGTCCACCCCCCCCCCCCCCCGCCCCAGCAATGGACCACCGGATGGATAGTGAGGGCAAGCTCTGGAGGCATGCATGGACTGGATGAATGACAGCTGTCTGTCAAACAGCACTCCCTCCCACACAGTGCCTGTAGGACGGACGCGAGCCAACACATGTTTCAAAAAGGTCGTAGTATTTTTGGTTGATTTCACTGTTTGGCTAGTTTGCCAACAGTGCTTTCAATGGGCAGGTTTTGTCTTTAATCCACATGGGGTTTTTCCTGCGTCTGAACAACTGGGTACCGTGTTGATAATCTGACTTTCAATTACATCAATTACATCCTCTGTGAGAAAGGCTCCATTATCTCAGAAGTGACTGCATGCACTGCATCCGAAATGGCATACCAGCATACTATTGAGGATGGCAAATTAGAATGTTAACATATTTAGGCACCAGGATGACATACTCCATCCAGTGAGTTATCGGCGTATGCAAACGCTGGACACCACTGGCCAGCATATTTCAAGGTGCCTGTAAAACGCTCTATGTAGTGCCGTCATCAACCCGCAATGTGCTGAAAGGAGGCAGTGAAAGTACGCTGGAGGATAGTACGCACATTTGATATGTAGTATGCAGTTTCGGACGCAGGGCCTGAGTCTAAAAGTAAACCATGAAGGACAGAAATGCATTCGACATTACATTTCAATTTAAATTATGGTTGAAATCTGTTTTTCAAACCTTGTAATGAAATGTGCATATTCACGCTTAGATCTACAGAGTTTGATATTCAGAAGCAACTTTTGACATTTTTAGCCCCCGTAGCGGGAATGTGAAGTCGATGATATAATTGCCGGTGGAGGGCAAATGCCATGTACTCTCACTAAGGTGCTGTTTGAACCCCACCCCCCAAGAGAGAAAAGGGGGGCTGGGTAGGGTGTTAAATGTGGATTAACGGGCACCCTGAGATGATGGGCTCCCATCCTCCACGGCTGGAGGGACGGCGTGGAATTGCGGTGGGACCCGCAGTTTGATGACAATGAAGCTGTGGGGGGTGGGGTGCAAATGAGGACTCATGTCCAAGGCAACAAAACGACAGTGGGAGGTGTCAGGGGGGTGGTGTTGATGGCTGGAGCATGTGCTGCAAAAATACGCCCGCCCTGACAAGAAATTTCCCTCATAATTTAATCTTATTTCTCGCCAAACTACATCTAAACTAGATTTAATGAGGTCATTCAAAATGAGATGAAAACTGATATTAATATTAATATTATTATTTTATTAAGTTTCATTCTTTATTCTTTAGGATAGATCAAATGTCCAACAGCAGGGGTTGGATCCACTAGATGGTGCTGTAACCTGCTGGACCAACTTTTATCACATGCAACAGTTTGCACCACTGGTTGTTTCGCCTTCAGTTAGGAACTTACAGAACATTTCATCTTTTTTTTTCCTATATTTTTCTAAAATTACATGGTATACAGCAGTACAAAGTACGAGTGTGAACTAAGTGAAACTAAAGTGAATTAGAATAACTTCTGCAGGATTACTGTAAGAATACTGTAATAATATTACTGAAATTGGAGGATAAATCACCTTGCTATTCTTAAAAAGAACTCTTGGATGACGTTGAATTTCGGCTGAATTATCTTAACAACGCCCCACTCTGAATGCAGAATTGCCGTCTGATAAAAACAGACGTGAACATGGGATGGAATTTACTTGTTATGGCGGACACTTGTTTCATCATTTTTGCAGCGTAAGCAATGTTAGCTCTCTCTCTCTCATACAAATAAACAAACAGTGGCACACAGACAGGCGTGGTGAGAGAGAGAGAGAGAGAGAGAGAGAGAGAGAGAGAGAGAGAGAGAGAGGGCGATTAGGCATTACCCCATGAAGCTCCTTCAAACGATCCCAGCCGGAAAGAGAAAAGGGGTCACATAGTCAATAACTTACTTACTCATCACAGCAAACGCTGAAAAATCAGCTTCCTTTGGAGTATAAAGGATGGTTAAAGTGTGTATGGTTTCGTCCCCATGTTTTGAATATAGTTCCTTTGCAGCTGCTCATGCTCAAACTGTGCATGGACACACTCGCACACTTTGGTAGTTAAGAAATGCACCACCTCTGATAGAAAAAGCTACTGCATTCACAGCCTAAAGGCAATTACTGCCCAACCGCAATGCATTCAAAGATTCATATTGAGTGGTTGCTTTGTAATATAATAATTACTTTAATTTTAGTTTAAATGGTAACACCATGATAGATCAATGAAAAGTGTACAAGATTTAAAGGATGGGTTTGCCATGTTTCAAGGCAGACCTTATTAAAATGTTGGTTCCCATCATTTATAACTGGAAGTATGAATATTTATTTCTCTAAATCCCCTTTTAGAACGGAAGGCTCACAATATAGTCACACACTCTTTATAGGGAAAAAAAGGGCCACAAACTGTGCTTTTATAAGGTTTTGTACTTGGCTCTTTTGGCTAAAATCATGCAAAAAAAAAAATCGGACCTCACGCAACGTAAGAAACAGGAAGTCGCGGCGCTTCATTTGTCAGATGTCACATGTTCAAAAATGACACAAGACACAACTGACGAACATGTAAGTTTTCGAAAAAAGGTTTTTTCAGGCATAAACATTTGCTCCATTGGACTGCATTTCAGCACAGTGACAAGCTGCAGCAGAGCGGTACGTTTCTCATAGTAAAGCATATGAACAGCTGTAGATGATGGGAACCCATATTTTAATAAAAATAGTGAATTTATCATTTAACAAAGCCTTTCACCGCAGCCATACTTAGGCAATAGCATAAAAGTTACCATTCAATTTTGTCAAAGCTGAATCGGATACGGAATAAATAATATACAATTAAACCAGTAGAACATACTGTCGTTGGAATTGCAAAAAACGCAGCTTTGACATTCAAAACTCCCACATTTGAGGACAAGGGTTAAGAGTTGTTTGACTTACGAAAATGCAAAAGCCACCAGTGCCCCACTGACCACTATGAAGTCCAGGATGTTCCAGAGGTCTCGGAAGTAGGCACCGGGATGAAGCAGGAGGCCAAGATCGACCATCTAGAACAAAGACACTGCTATCACAGAGTGTTGATTTGAAAAGGCATCTAATCTGCCTTAGAACATCATTTAGTAAAAACTCAACTCTTGAGTAAAGACATTCTACAACACCGTGATTATCACTATTATGACCTTGAATTGACCTCTATCACTAACATGTAAAATCTTTGTTTTTATATCTGGTTTAAAAACGAAATTCTTTGGAAACATGGCCAAAATGCGTCCACATCTTGAGGCGTTCACCCAGCAGCTATGGACCAACGTCTAAGTTGATCTCGCAAAAACAATTTATTTTAATTTCATAATAAGTTAATGACATAATAAGTCGTTTAAACAAGAGAATGTTTCATTTACACATTTAAACGGTTTTGCTACTCATATTATTAATTGACGGCAATTCAAATCAAGATGCAGTTGAAAATCGTGGTTTCCAGATTCCTTCCTGTCAATTCCCTATACTGTAGGTAATCATTGTTATTTCAACATAAAAATAATCTATTTGTCAAGACGTCCCAAATAATTTTTTTAAAATAAAATAATAATAATAATAATGCATTCTTGAGCGTCAGATTTTCCGACCTCGTGTGACCTCCGGCGCTCACCTTGATCACCATTTCAAATGTGAAAACTCCAGTGAAGGCGTAATCCAAATACTTCAGCACCTGCAGGGGGAAATTAAGCACCAGTTTGCAGGAGAAAGCAAAGGTAAAGCAAGCAAAACAAATTGTCCCACTTTCTCTTTGAACAGCTGTCCAATTTTCTGCTTGCAGACGGTCTTGTGTGAACTTCACCGTACACCTGTTGTAATTTTATGAATGTGTGTCTGGATTATTTGTCTTAAAAACGAGTCATACGAGTCATATTTTGATGTCCTGGCTACTTGACACTTGCATGATCTTACACAGTATGTGTGTTTTATGTACGTATGACGCATGATGTCTATACGTTCTTTCAAAGAATGATTCTATTGCTGTCAATTTGCGATACATTTTAATATTGAAATGATGCGTGTGAAATGGTGTGTGTGTGTATGTGTGTGTGTGTGTGCGTCTCACGTGGTTGCGCAGTGCGTTGGCGTGCACGGGGTCCTCGGCAGCCAGCGCAATGCTACTCATGGCGATCACCACCAGGATGGACATCTCAAAGTAGCGCATGGTCACAATGTAGTGACACAACCGTCTCACCCTGAGGGCGGGGTAGAGAGACAGACATAGAGAGAGAGAGAGAGAGAGAGACAGACAGACAGGCTTTTTTTAAGGTTTACGGATGAGGTGGACATACCAATAAGCTAGTCCGAATGGAGGCCCTCAATTGGAAACGAGAGCACCTGAGGTAAAATGGTGGAACGGTGGATTTGACTCACGGATTGGTCTGGCCGAAGATGAACATGGAGCTGTAAGGCAGGATGGGTTTGGTTCGGCTCTGGCCCAGATCCTCCAGAGACTTCTCGTTCATCGGCGCCGTCTCGCAGTCGATGCTGTTCACTGTTGAGGCAGATGTTTTTGATCGACAAGCTGAAGCTTCGGTCTCGACCAACGGGGCCGAGGGGTTTTACAATGACTGACCTATAAGAGTAAACGCAGCCTGTCCATAGGAAGCCCTATTACGCCAGTGGAAGCAGGTTTTGGTATAAACTGTCTGTTCTTGCATTTTACTGCCAAATAATTGCATTCTGGGATACGTTGACTGTCATAAAACTCGACAAAATTCGACAAATCTGATTCTGCGGAGTTTTAAGCCAATCACTTTCCATTAAAGCTTCGAAGCGGCTTCCTGTTGTGAGCGAATCAGGTTGCACTATGTCGATAGCATGTCAATACGCAGCATCATGCTTTACTCATCTTCCAAACTCCAAGCTTGGAAATTGTACATAAAAACATTGCTATATGCATTCTATGAACCCACAATTATGGCAAATATTGTATGAGTTCGTTTTCGTTTACCATTGATGTCTATGGAGCCACTGCAACATATCTAGTGACCATGTGATATCTAGTGATATCTAGTGGAACGAGGAACTAGTAGAGATTCAGATTCAGTAGAGATTCAAAGCAAATCTACTTGGCTTTGAGCCTTCATGCAGACCTCAGAAAGGAGGGTTGCTTCTTTACGGGACGTACTGGGGATAAGAGTGGTCTCGCCAGGCGGGGAGGTGATGGTCACAGGAGGTATGTGGCTGGATGTCTGACCCGTTCTCCTCACATTCCTCTGGTTGTCCGAGTCCTCCAGCCCGTCAGAGGGCCAGCTGGGCTCCCCAGCCCCCTGCTGGGGGGAGATGGCCAGGGAGTCCCCCTCCGAGTCCACAAACCTGCGGTCCCCGGGGCACATGGTCTTACTAGTTCTGATTAGTACTCCAACATACACACATAGCGAATGTGTCACAGGTCACAAGATGATGAGGAAAAGTAATCTTCCCAGTCTGAAAGGGTATGTATAATGAATGGTATTTTAATATGAGTTTTAGAAGTGGCTGGTGGAGCTGATAAGATTGATCAGCCAGTGATAAGATGATGTGCTATCTTTCTCCTGCAATTTGGGATTTAGTTCTATAAATAAATATGGAAATATATTTCCATTTATACCGTGTCCTGGCTGAATTCTTGATTCGGTTTGGCTGGAGGGGTTTTGATTATTTTATCAGTGTTCTAAATGAGTGCGTGCGAATAGATTAAAACTCCTCTGTTGCAAGGTCGTGACGAAGATTAGTTCTATTTGCTGGAGGAGTAATATTGTTGGGGTAGCACGGTAATATTTCCGTTGCATAATAATGTCATGTTAACTCTGTTGTTTGAGTCATCGCGCTCCAGGCATTAGTCAGACCCACCGGTGAGACCAAATGGCCCAACATATAAGTAGAGTCGTCATTGTATTCACCGGATAATCCACAGTTATGAGGACAGGAAAGACTGATATATGCAAAATTTCAACTGCAATACATTTACATTATGTGGGCGTAGCTACATAAAGATAAAGTTAAGCGAGCCTGGTACTGATTCAGTTTCGGCAAATCTCTCTCTTGGCTAATGTCAAGTTTGGTCCGACTCTACTAATACTACCTTGGAGTATTAGTAGAGTAGTTTCCAATCTATTTCAATGTCATGTTAACCGAGGTGTTCCACTCATTTTGTTTCAGGTATTAGTCATATTCAGGTATTTCCATGCAAAGGTAGATAGCCGCAGAAGAAAGAATTGCTTTTAAAGGGATCGAGTTCCTTTCTGGAGTTCTACCTGTTGATGTGGCCCTGGTCTCCCTCGCCTGAGTCCCCGCCCTCTGTGGTGGGAGGGGCCCTGGTGCCGTGAGCGCGCCGTCTCCGCCTCTCGCCATTGCCGCCGCTCTCTCCCCGGGAAGTCCTCTCGCCGTCCCGGTTGGAGGAGCGGCTCTCCTTGTGGCGCGACCGGCGCTCGCCCCGGCTTCCGCCACCTCCGTTCACAGTGCCGTTCCCTTCCCGTGGTGCCCCCCCGTGCTGCGCGTGGTGGTGTCGGTGGTGGTGGTGCTCCTTCTCCCCTGCCAGCGTCCCTCCCCCACCTTCATCCACAGAGCTCTGGTGGTGGTGGTTGTGTCGCCGCTGCCCCTCACAGCTGCGCGACCTGTCGCCCCTCCCTTCTTTGCTCCGGCTGCCGTTATGATCTTTCGAGCGGCTGTGGTGGACGTGGTGGTGCCCGTCCTTGGAGGGTTCCCCGTTCTCGTGCGCTTCGTCTTTGTCTCGGTCCCTGTGGCGGTGGTGCCGGCGGGGCTGCGGGTGCGGGTCGGCGGCGCTCTCGGCCTCCTCTGCAGTGCAGGATTGGTGGTGGTGATAGTGGTGGTGGTGACCGGCGCCTGCCGGCGCAGCCCCGTCGCGAGGCTCCACCACCAGCGGCCGGTCCAGGTGGGTCATCATGTTGGGCTGGATGTGCAGCGCCGTGGAGACGCGCAGGCGGTCTTCGGGCTCCAGCTCATTGTAAAGGGCCTCGCAGCTGGCGCGGTTATGTCTCCTCAGCTCCTCCACCCGCTTGTCCCAGACAGACATCATCCTCATGGACTTCTGCTGCTCCTTACTGCAAAGGGGGTGTGGAAACTCCATTTAAACTCACCTGCAAATATGATTCTTAAAACCATTTCCTCTGAGGTCCATGTTCTTTCTAACATCTTTGACTGTCAGGATTCAATGCAACTAAGGGGCAGAGTGCAGCTCTTCCTCGTTTAGCAAGTTGTTTACCACGAACTCCCACATAAATCACGTCAGGCGCAATTATCCAATTAGACTAGCGGAGGCGCATATAGTACATAGAATTTGAACTACAAATTCGAAAGGAGGAGGTAACCAAAGCGAAACAAGGACATCATATAAAATTTATAATGCAGTGAAAATATATTTCAACCAAGGGAAAAAGGTTATTAAATATGTATGAATACTTTTTGAAAGGGGGTAATTCTCAGATAAAATATTTTCTTGCAACTATTGGCATCTTAGCCACCTGTTGTGCTTTCTGACTATTAACTCCATGATTTATTATTTGTAGATAGCAATACATTTCACGTGGCACATGGGAAACATTTGCGGATCATCCTCTGAGTTGCAACTACAGTACAGTTGCAACACAGAGTAGTTATCATGAAATACTGTGTGCAATTACAGGTTAAATGGAAACAGCCCAATTTAATAAATTGCAAGCCTGTCGTACTCAAGTCTGAACTTGGTCTCAAGTCCATACTTAAACAGTGAGAACTCAATCTTCCCGTGACTGGCTCACTCTAGAACTGCTGATCTATTTTCCACATTTTGAAATGCCTACTTAACACAACAGGAGAATTAGATTAGACAGGAACTCAATAGGAAGTTTGATTTACAGTCATCTGAAACATACACAGTAAGTAATTTATGACTTTATAGCAGTGCCACACGCATAATAAACCTGCAGCACATCATTTCAAATCCTACATGCTGAATGATTTACAGTATGATCACGGTGCAATGGAGCTCCCAACACAGAAAACCAGGCAGAACCTTGCCTCAGGATCCCGGTCACTGTGGGGAGAGCTTGTCTATGGATGTGCCAGGAGACAAGCCAAGCATGGCCACGTGGCCATGCTCTGACATGCTTTTTGGTGCCCTGTCAATGCCTGCACTGCAAAAAATGGAATCTTGACAACCCAGAAATTCTTGAAAATACATACAAGCGCTAAATTGAGATAAAGTGACTGTCCTAGAATTGAGTGTGAGATTGATAAGATCGGTTTGAGAAAATACATCATCTATCTTGCCATCTTACTTAGAAATAAATAGCTAATTCTTGAGATTGTGGTTAAGTGAAATAAGTAACTATTTAGAGAAAAGCAGACTTTTGATGCTCTCCATTCTGAGAGAAAAAATTCCAGAAATGTGCTTACTTTAACAATACAATCTTTTGGACTATTTGGTTTGGTCTCTATAAGACAATTTCTATCACAATATTAATTTTTCATGCTTTATAAATGCTGGCAGAAAATGCAGCTTTTCCTAAATTAATTTTTTTCCTCTTCTTTTTTGACATGGAGTTTTTTGCAGTGTGGGAATAATACAGAGCTCTGAAATGGCTGAACGCATGCAATTTTGATATGCTCTTTAAATAATTATCGCTTCTCTGGCTTGCTCTTTGGAAATGTTCTCATTACTGAATCTCTTACTGTGGTGCTCATTCGAAAAGACTCTCCTTTAGATTACGATGAGAAACTGGCTTTCAAATAGGGCTTATCAACTGGCTTTGTTTGTATTTCTCGCATACCCTACACCAGTGCTTCCCACCTTGGGTCTGGACCACCCTTAGATGGGGAGCCAAAATGAGTACTTACCTCGTTGTGAGTTTGTCGATTCATAATTCATGCTTTACAAAATCTTAAAAACAGGTAAATAGATCTATTTCAAAAATCTTCCTCAGCATTCTGCTTCACATCTATCATTACTTTAAAATAACCTGCCCTACTAATGCATTAGACTAATCTAACATACCATAGAAATCTGTTTCAGAATTCTATCAGGATACTTAGCTAATGGCACGGATACACCAGACGTATTTTTAAAGTATTTTGGTGTGCACACACTATAGGATTTATAGTCTATAGCACACTATGACTTAAGACAATATAAAACCTACCTGATATTCTCTTCAAGAATCCCAGACCAGTCTGGAACTGATCACAAGCGTCTCTGACCAGTAAATCAAACAAGTACACTCTGAATGACCTTTAAGACAAGAGATGTCTTGTCATCTTGTCTTGTCTTGACAAGATGGTTGTCTTAAGATCTTGAAGAGATTCAAAAATCCGAGCTAAAGTTCTTTGGTGCACACTAGGAGTAACTCTCATGTTGGGGGACAGCTATTTCTAAATGACCGCCTTCACTTTTATAATTACTTTTTACTGCAACAACATTAGCAGGACACCCCTGAGTGACTCTTTTCACCAGGAATGGAAACTGCTAGTGTTGTTTTATTACTGTGCGTTATCATGTCATATACTGTACCTTTATTTGATTTGCTTTGAAAATAAAGGAACTCCCCCTTATAGCTCGATGGAAATGAGTGACTGGGGTCACCAGATGAGCTGAACACTCCACAGCATGCTCAGTGTGATAAAATGGGTCTGTTTGGTAATGATTTCTCGACACATTTTTTTGATCGTCCATATTGCGACAATGTAAATGATGGAGAACCATGTTGTTTTTTTATGTTTGTTATTTTTACACACATGTAGCAATCGTCGTCGCCTTGCTAGCAGGCAGTTTGGTTTACCTCAGGTAGTGATGGACTGGGGTGCAGACATAACTCCTACAGACACATAAAGGGAGCAACGTTGAAACAAACACAGGGGAGAGACAAAGCAGAAACTTCAAAGTGACAGTTAAGGTAGACAGTTAGACGGACGGAAAGCACAGCGATTGGGTGGTAAAATACTTCAGGAGACAAGACATTGGGACGAAGACTGGGTGACAACACATACACACACAAAAAACACAAACAAAGAGGAACTAACATCCGCTGAGAGTGTAAAAGAAAATGGGCATGGGTCACAGGAGAGACAGACATATATACACATGGGATCAGCATATGGCTGGCATTGGGCAGTGGATGCTGGTATGGTCCATGTCGACAAATTGTACAGATAAGACTGGATGTTTAACAGTTTCTCAAACTGCTGAGTCACTCGGTGTCTGCTGTAGTCCCTGTTGAGCCGGGTTGTCCGAGAGCATAATCTCTCATTCTCTGTCCTTTGCCTGCGCAGCGTTAGCCCGTTTTATACCCAATGGAGAGATAACACATTCTATCTGCATTTAAAAGTACAGTGGGGGGGTCGTCTGGCTGGCTAGTTTGATTTGCTGCAGTTACTCTGTGTCACTCCACACATCATTGGTGATTATCTAGTGATTAACCAGATAACTAGACCAATCAGAATCCTTTGGAGTGGTGTTATTGCATCTTAATTGTCACGGTTACCATGGTCGCATGTATGTATGGTTTTGATGTTACGTTAAAGTACACTGCTCAAAAAAAAAAAGTGAATAATCATCACAGTATAACACCAAGTCAGTTAAACTTCAGGGATATCAATCTGTCCATTTAGGCACAGAGTAGCACAAGTGATTGTGAATCAATTTCACCTGCTTTGGTGCAAATGAAATTGACAACAGGTGCAATGGAGGCAAAAGCAAGACAACCCCCACAACAGGAATGGTTTTGCATGTAGTGGTCACAGACAATTGCTCTCTCCTTATCCTTCCTGACTGATTCTTCTCTAGTCTCTAGTTTTTCACTACTGGTAGCACGAGGCGGTACCTGCAGCCCAATCAGGTTGCACAGGTAGTCCGGCTCCTCCAGGATGGCACATCCATACGTGCGGTCGCAAGAAGGTTTGCCGTGTCTCCCGGCACAGTCTCGAAAGCATGGATGAGATACCAGGAGACCGGCCGTTACACGAGGAGAGCCGGACAGGGCCGTAGAAGGGCATTTAATTTGGTTCTAACCGGTTCGGGAAAGATAATTTTAAGGTGGTAGGCAAAACCGGAAACGTTAAAATACAGATTCTGCTCGGAACGAACCGATTTGAAAAAACATTGTGGTTCGGAGCCCCGGTCGAGAGAGAGATGTCTACTCTCCGTGGGTTATCGTTTAAATATATATTGTAGACGACAGCCAGTGATGTTTTGGATAACAAGCAACAACAAAAGGTGTTTTTGATGTAGCATGAAAGTGTTCCCTACCCATTTAGATGCTGTTTGGCCCTGACGGTGGAGGCTAATGAACGATATAAGATGGCTGTTCTGGAGGGGTTTTTTTGGGGCGGAAATTCGCTTTATGTCCATCTTCAGAGCCGAGAAGGTCAACACCAATTTCATCGCCGTGTCCAACACTGAGATGTTGACGGGCTCCATCATGCTAACTGTGTTGTCAACAAACGGACCCGTGGCTCCTGTTTTCCAGAACCTTCTTAAACAGAGCTTCTCTTAAAAAAATAACAAAATAAAAATACTTTATTGAAGCGTTGGCTTTACAAAACAGGCCTTTATACACCGTGTGAGATGAGAAAACCTAACGAGTAAAGAGAAAAATACAACAAATAAACAAACAAA
The DNA here is from genome assembly GCA_900302355.1 of Cyttopsis rosea. Classification (NCBI taxonomy): domain Eukaryota; kingdom Metazoa; phylum Chordata; class Actinopteri; order Zeiformes; family Parazenidae; genus Cyttopsis; species Cyttopsis rosea. The sequence continues at coordinate 11,644 of OMKR01074243.1, forward strand.
CAAATACAGGATTAAATAAATAAAAGGGAATATGGGTATATGCGATTTAAAAAGTAAAAAAAAAAAAGGAAATAAACACAAGAATAATGCATCATAATTGGCAGAAATTTATCTATATCTAATTATTTATTTATTTATTTATTTATTTATTTATTTATTTAATCATCTATATATATTTTTTTCATTCATTTATTCTTTTAATTTA
>OMKR01074246.1:1528-11856 GCA_900302355.1 Cyttopsis rosea
TTTTTCCTACTTCTGTGATAGCGGAGTGTGTGTGTGTGTGTGTGTGTGTGTGTGTGTATGCGCGTGTGTGTGTGTGTGTGCAGCAAGGCTTCCAGTGGCGAAGCCACCATTGAAGCCCCTTCCACTGGGCCTGTGATAGCTAAAGAGTCTCTGCCTCTCCTTGCCCCGGGGTAGCGACGTCTCGCCACAGGGAGACGGGTGGAGCCCCCTTTGAAGCCCCACTCGTTCCTACAGACATATCTCACCTTACTGTAGGGTAACCCTGGTGGGAGAAGCCCAATTACGGGGCCCCCGGCAGCGGTGGCGATGGTGAGGGAAGGAGTAGGGGGATTGGGAAAAGGAGAGCAGGAGAGTGGGCAGTGGGTCGTTGTGAGTTATAGTGAGTGTGTGGAGAGAGAAGGATGTGTGTTCTTTCCTCATTACCTTACCTCATCCTTACCTCATTTCAATCTTTTTACATTGGCTACCTGGCTATAAACCTGTACAACACATACACATGCCGGCTGGCTAATGAGGCTTTTGCATGTCATGTAGAAATAATGGGGATGATTAGTTTATAATGTTTACATATTTCTTAGAGACATTGTAAAGTATGTGAGATATAGCAATAGTAATAGTGCTGCAATAACAGTGTAGACAATGTAATCATTTCGTAATATCATAGTAATAATTTAGTTTTTGTTAAATTAAATTAAATTTGTTATCCGTGGGCATTTATTGGGCAAGATATTCATCCTGTACAAAATATTCACATTCTGTATTCAATTTATATTTATTTATATTTATCTAAATTTATATTTATACCCATAGCCAATACTTGCAACCACACTGCCACTTAGATCCAGCTATAGCATTTTAACTTGATTTGTATTAACTTTGAATAGAATCACAGTTTGTATATTCTGTATACTTTGTTTTTCTTTTTTCCCCCCTACACCATTAAGCCTTTTTTATGGTAATTGTCTGTACAGCAATGCACCAACCACGACAAATTCCTTTTATAAGAAAATGTACTTGGCTGAATAAATAGATTGTGATTCGGAGAAAAAGGACAATGCCAACCTATTAAACACAATGGATACTCGCGCTTTACGGATAGACTTCTGCAGCATTGTCACGCATGTTCCCTTCAATTTAAAAGGCGGCAAAATTGTTTGGACAAGGTGGATATAGTTTCTATAAAACAACTCCTTAAATTATGCGACCAGAAATCCTCAGCTGGCAGCGGCTGGCACACATGGACTCCACAGTTAAAAGCAGATATTAGATTCCGGCTCCTGGGTTTTCTCCGGCCTCTTTGGGGAATTCCTTTACCAGATAGGTTTTTACAGTAAATGGATGAGCTGCGTCCTCGCCACTGATTTTCCGATTAGACTGTTCAATACCGTGAAATTGATGTAAAACAATTTGAGGGTGTTCTTACACAGAGCCCTTAATTTGTGGAAATCAAATCTGTTGCGAGGAAGAATATGATGCGCAAAACCTAGTCATCCAAGCTCCCGTTGGTTCACGGTTTACTTGAAGTGATTTTTCACCCCTGGGGCTGTTCATTACTCTATTGTAGAAAAGCGAACTTGAAAATAAGACTTATTCTGGAAAGCTATTGAGGATTTTTGTGGTTTCTATCATAGTTTACTGGCTATTGTTTTAGATGAATGTAATGGTTTATTTGGTGTCATCTTCCATTCATGCTGTGGGGTTATTGTGTAGAGATAATCATTAGCTTGCAAGGTTGCATTTGACTGGTCAAAAGCAAGGGGACATTTGTCAGAACATTCACTGGGTTGGGATTGCTCATTTGAAGGGCACAGCATTCAAAATGTTCACACTCAGACGTAATATTTTAGATATATTTTACATATTTATGACTTTTTTTCAGCTGTGATTGAAGTGGCTTGGGCGGAAATACCAGATTTCTTTATATAAGTAAATGAGGAGAGGAGGGGAGGAGCCGAGCGTGGCGTGAGAAAACCCAGCAACTTGGAGTTGAGATGCTTTTGAGTCGGCCTGGGGCTACGAGCTACCTCTGTCTGCTTCCTCTGAGAGCAATCTCTTACTCACTGTCCTCCATCTCTCCTCCTCTCTCCATCCGCAGCTTTTTTATCCATCGAGTCTTTCTCGAATTCTGTTTTTTCTATTTTTTTATACCTTGATCGCTCCTTTCCTCCCATCATTCATTTTTCATTCCCTTCTTTGCCTACTTTTGCAACAAAAAAAAACTAGACCGTAATGCCCGAGCCTCTCTCCGCTTCTTTTCCTTTCCCTCTCTTTCAGACAACCCAATTACTGTGTCTCACCCACCCTCCACGTCTTCTCCCTCCATCTCTCATTACTTCAAGCAAGTCAAGCATTCAGAAACTGTAATAAGCCTCCTAGAACAGCAAGCCCTTATGCGTTTTCTAAATTTATTAGTGCTTACCGAGGGGAGGGGGGGCACACTAACACACACAGACAGATATACGAGCAAGGCGTCCATCATAGTAGCTGTAAAAACCATAGGGACACATTACATTTAACCACCAGACCAATTTCCCTTTTGTTTTATTAACGGTGTCGTTAGCAGGAAATAACAAATCCTATTTCAAACATTACAGTCTGGCACACAAAGGCCCCCCAAAATGTTCCGAACTGTGGGAGGCTTTATTTCAAACCTTTTCATACAAAAACAAGCCCGGTTTCTCCCGCCTTCATCTTTTCTTTCAGCCCATGCAGCTTCTGTTTTTCAGCAATTGTTAAAGTCGTTGTCTATTGTCGTTGTTATACAGATATCTACCCTCAAGAATTAATCTTTTTGTAATGGAGGCCTTGCCCAATAAGTCAGCTGTGTCCATATAAAAATAGTCCAAGGGAACCTGCTAAACAAAAGACCAAACACCGTTTCCAAAATACACGGTCATTATCTTAAAATAAGTATTTTTTCCCCCCTTATTTTCTTAAAAGAGGACGTGTCCGAGATAAAAGCTTTCCATTTGACAGCGGCAATTAAAATGAAATATAGATCGGGAAGAAAGTGTTACCAGTGGCTTCATTTGATTATTGTGAGATATGGCATTTCTAAATGACATTTACAAAGGCTTAACTGCACCTAATTGACATTGAGGAAAAGGGGCAGTAACCTCTTAATGGAAAAGGTCCCACTTTATAAAATGCAACACACAGCGTGGCGCATATGCCCACATGTGCACACGCGCACACACACACACACACAGGTACACACGCGCAAACCCCCATACACACACATCCACACTCATTCAAATGCTTGTATACATACTGTGGAGAGTATGAGCAGGTCATGATAATTAACCCCTATAATCAAGGCCCAGTCCTTGTGTTATCACTCAGTAATTGCAGACTTCTAATCCTCATTTAGAGTAATAAATCATATATGAACACACAGCCCCGCTACCAATTATGACATCTAATGAGCGCTCATTTAGCATTCCCATAACAGAGTCAGTCACTCTGAGCTCCCTGTCATCATCATTAGCAGATATGCTAAGTAAAATACATTGGTTACATTATCTGGCACCTATCTGAAAAACTGCCTTTGAGTGTGCATGTGTGAATACGTGTGGCCGTCTCTAGCGGGAAGGCAGATTTAAGATTTCAAGGCAGATAAAAAACAGAGGGAAACACAAAGAGAGTAGTGGTTGAGAAATAATTACTGCTAAATGTCAAGTTTTCCTATTCACGTGTGTGTGTGTGTGTGTGTGTGTGTGTGTGTGTGTGTGTGTGTGTGTGTCTGTTAAAGTGACGGTCAAACTCAGCATACAGTTGTGTTTGCATAGAGAGCAGCAGATATAAAAGAGGTTAAAGACGTCTACATACATTTGAATAGGAGAGCCGGCAACAGGTGAATCCAGAGTAATTGGGAAATTTTGAAATCCTAACGCATATTGTACCGACATTGGTACGCACACCTGCCGAAAAATGTGTCTCCCAGTGGTACTGTAGCGAGTGAGTCATAAGGGTAGTACTACCTACTCCTGGTGTAGCCTGGGAACCAGACCAATCTGCGAGCTCATGTTTCATTTGCTCTGGCAGATACGTCTGCCCCCCCCCTCCCATTCAAACAGATTTTCACCCGACCATTTCATGGTTGGGCCAATCACAACCGTTTATCTAATATGGTGATATGATGACGATGCAGGATGATACCTTACCAAGATGGCTGCCACTGTCGTGGAACGGCCTGTTGAATCCGCTATGGCGACAGTATCAAACAAACTGGATGGTAAATTTTGTTTAAAAGAAGAAGAAACAATTGCACTTAAAGCTTTTGTTGATAAGAAAGATGTGTTTGCCGTACTTCCCACAGGATTTGGTAAAAGTTTAATTTACCAACTGGCCCCGCTGGTCACCATTTTTCCGTTGCTCAGCGCTATGTCACATGTGTCATTGCTCTGATTGGTTGTAGCTCTATCCAATTGCGTCCAGAGACATTTTGGTCTGCAGCCGTTGGTAACACCCCTTGGAAATCAAAAATGAACTGAGAGGTTCCAGACTAATATGCATTTGCGAATTGGTCTGGTGATGCCAGGCGACTCCTGGCAGATAATCCTTTCCGAAAATCGCTCCTGACAAAGCTCAGATCGGGAAGCCAGCCAGATGGTTGGGAGCAGGCAATCAAGGGAGAAATTGATTATATTCTCACCCAGAATGTTCCAGGCATAACTTTATCTTCAACTTTAACCTCTCCTGTTCCAACCTGATTTCTGTCTTTGTGCTTATTTCTATGTTTCTTTCTATGTTTTATATCAGATTGAAGTGAATGGTTTAATCAGAGGTTTGTTTATGGTGAGTATGTGTGATTGTATGTATGGCTGTCTATGTTGACCTAGTCTGGGAACCAGACCAATCTGCGAGCTCATGTTTCATTTGCTCTGGCAGATACGTCTGGTTTATCTAGGATATCTAGGTTTGATAGGATGACGATGCAGAGGAACACCGTAAACAACCAAGATGGCTGCCGCTGATGTGGAATGGTCTGTTGAATCCGCTATCGCAACAGTATTAAACGAACTGGACGGAATATTTTCTCTAAAAGTTTCTCTAAAAAATATTTTCTCTTTTCTCTTCACATTTTTCCGTTGCTCAGCGCTATGTCACACATGTCGTTGCTCTGATTGCTTGTAGCTCTATCCAATTGCGTCCAGAGACATTTTGGTCTGCGTCTGTTGATAACGTCCCTTGGAAATCGAAAATGAACTGAAAGGTTCCAGACTAATATGCATTTGTGAATTGGTCGGGCGATGCCAGGCTAATGTTGACCCCAAGACTAAATATAATGTCCAATATGGTCTATAAGAACACCTTCCACAGCCATCAGGTACTTCATTACTTATTAAACAACCACACAATAGATAGCAGAGATGAAAGCCAACAACATAAGATACTCTAAGGGAGCCAACTTAGTCAATTCTCACCCTCAATCGATATAAAAGTTCTTCAACTTTTGTCTGAAGTCCAATTCGATAGAAAGTATTGACAACAAAGGAATCAACAAAGTAAGGCTGCAGAAAGAAATGTTTGGATTAGGAAGTGTTTTGCTGAGTATGGCATTGGTTTACAACTGCCGGCCTTGCCTTCATTTCACATTTGTTTCTCGGTTTCATCACTTCACGTCCTGAATACCAAATTAACAGATCGTAGCAGTGGTGGCAGACAGATCCCCATTACATAAAACATTGATGCTGTCTGCAGCTTTGACCCAAAACGGAGACAACATAAATCTTTATTGACAGCCAAAGGCTAGAGCCTCCCTAATGCTGTGCACTGTCTAACCTGTGCCAACCAAAACCCACAACTCATTCTTACCCATTGTTGTTATTGGCACCGGAAGGATACAGCTTGGCTTAAAAAGTAAGCCGTAGAAACCTGCCTTTAGCTGGAGAAGAGTGGCAGCTTAGCAAGGTGCTCTTGCTTGTTTTGACCAATAACCAAGTCCTCATTGGGATTTTGATCTACGACTGGGACTGATGGGAACAACTTTAACTGTATTAGCAGCTGACCTGGGACTGTGTGAGGCCTTAAGGGGCTTGAACAAACTGGTTTAGTGGTTTGACGTCAAGCTTGGGTAAATCAATTGCCAACAGGCATATTGTTAGACACTGTAGTCATTGTTTGGGTGAGTCTTATAGTCTGTATAGGCTACTGTTCCATGACAAGAGCAACAGTCGAATTTAACTTGAAAGAAAATTAAAGAGACAGAATTTAAAAAACAGACATGTGAGGTAATCAAGGAATATTTTAAATAAATAAAAACACCAAGCCCAAAGATTTTAGAATCTTACACATAAAACCCAGATTTGGAGACAACCCAGCGGCTTCCTCCAGTTTCCATAAGATAGTCACCAGCTTTCTCTTGGCACTGTTACTCCACAGTAGAGATGGTCTGTGCTGAGGACCACAGCACCTCTTCAAAGAGCGTAAGCTTAAGAAGGTGTGGCAAGGTGAGTACAACAATTAAACTGCAAGACTGTAGTTGCGTGTAATGTACTGCAGATTTGGAGAGTAACCAGGTCGAGTGTGTGAAACAGCAAGCATAGAAAGATGTGGGCCATTGATACATATCTGACATTCTGACACCATCTTCCAAATGCTGTCCCGTCCTGTGCCAAATCCAAGTTTGCATAAGTCAAGGTCAAGAATACCTAAAATTGAGATTTAGCTAGATAACCAGATTTGATGGTCTTGGTGTCGATAGACATGCAACCTACTGTAGTTTCCAAGAGGAATTTTGCAGCTGTAACTACTGTGCGTCATTCTCTCCCTCAGCTCATATAAGCAGTTTGTCTAACAACAATGATCAAAATAACCTTTTTATGGACATACTTTCATGAAAATTTTTTCCTCCCAGACAATGCAGGAAATGTGTCACTCACTTAAAGTGAAAACAAATCCTTTCACTCTCCACCCCTGCAAGTGTCTTTGAACGCAGTATACAGTGCTATCTGATCTCTCCCATTTGCACAAATACCCTCACGCTGTACCAGTGTTCCATGGCAAGCCTTCAAACACGCATCAATACAAAAAACACCAATGGACACACATGACATACATGCATACATTCCAGTTCCAGTTAAAAGACCGAACAAATAAACTGCTCCACCAACTGATATTAAAACTTTATAGAACCGGATCAAAACCATGATTTATTGAATTGGTGTCACAGCCTAGTTCATGAATCATCCAGCTATGCAGGAAACAAGATGAAGAAATAAATATTAGTCACAGGGATAATGAATAAGCTCTGAGCTGCCCAGCTTTGCTCTGTGGTGGAAACCAAACTAATGATAAACAAACCTTTCGGTTTAGTTTCAATTATTATTTTCACCAAAACCTGTCTGAGCTCACTGAAAGATCAACTAACTTGTATATTTGTACATTAGTGGTTATAACCCTTTCATGGAAATGGAAAAAAACCCATAAATGTTTCTGAGAGTGCTGGAATTTTATGTGTTTCCCAAAGATTTGCCAGATATGTGGAGAAAGCACTGAACTGAACAGAAGAAGGTAAAATATATTGGGACTGGAGATTCTTTTATTTAAATAATGCACCATGGGTATCATCATTGGTTTGTTATGTCATTACAAAGTTTAATGTCTGTTTTGTTACTATGGCTAAATAGATAATTTCCCTAAATATCTTCTGTTCGAAACATTACACAGTGCTCACTTTCACAGCATAATCAATATTCTATTCTACTTTACAGGTGATGTTGTCAATACGTGCCACCCATAAGTGGGTTTTAAAGCGTCATCTTATTCATCCCATTATCCCATCCCACTAAGCTTTTACTTCTGTTTAAAAGACTGCTCAGTTTTTAAAAAGGTATTACCAACCAATGGCCTTATTGTGGAGGCAGTTAGTGCAACCTAAAGACTAGCCCAATACAAGACCCATAATGGAGTATTCGTGTGTGTGTGTGTGTGCAGGATTTTGCCTATCCTCTTCTGATTGGATCTGCACTGGTAACCTCTCTCTGGCATTTTAACTAATGAAATAAAAAACGGTTTTGGCTTGCTTGTGTGCGTGCCAGTCACTCTGCATTTGCGCATATGTGCCTGTGTGTGCTTGTGTGCATGTGAGTGTGTGTTTCAGTGTGTGCTGGTGCGGCATGTTAAGGGGAATCCCTTTAGACCGAGCAATCAGGGCCAACCAGAATGCCTCTTACAAACCCAATGAGATTAAGCTCAAACTAGAGAATTAAAGTGTGCATACTGGGCACATTGGGAAAGCTAATTCCATTACATGGCCTTGGTTGCCGCATTAAATCTACAGGACGGGTCAGCCACACTCAACCACTTGATGGGAAGCCACAGTACAATGGGGCCATTAACTGCTAGCCAATGGGGTTGATTACCTCTGAACACGTTATGACTGAATCACATGTCAGCTAGACAAAATTTATTTGCAGCTGAATGGACAATTTTACCTAGAGCGATTTTTCCCCACCTGTAAATAAATTGGTACCAACCCAGCAAACCATACTGGCTGCTGCTTGATAGCACAAATACCAACGGTACTATTGTTGCAATGGGCTGCATGTGCTTTGGTCATTATGAGCAACCGACTGAATAAAACATTGCTTTGCAGGATGAACATACACTAACCACTGGCAAATACTGCATAGTGGATCTGGAAATATCGAGTAGAACTACACAATTGAAAAAGAGAAGGCCATCACCCCCATCCTGCAGACACGGGCCGCTGGATTAAATTATACCTCTATATTATACCTAAGGAAATTAAACCTCTATCGGACAAAGAAATGTAGCATCAGTGGAGCCGGTTGTATGTGTGACTTCTACTATAAATTCTACAAGTGAGCCATGTCTTTGGGTTATGGCTGTGACCAGGATTTTGGTATCAGGGCTTTGGAACTAGCTGGCCAAAAAAATTATTAGGCAAATCAGTATTAAATTAGGTAGCATAATTTTAAACTTCAAACTTATGTCGGCAGGCCTTTTTTTAAATGATGTGCTTTAGTGTATTGGTTTTTTTTTACTAGTCCCTTGTGATAACGCCTTGTGCATTGTCCTTGTAATTCATCTTGTATGCTTACATGCATGCAAGTATTTGCACCGTTCATTTTGTGACACGCAGGCTTCTGAGATCGGTGTCTAGAGAGGGCCAGAGTGGAAAGAAGAAGGATGATGGAAGGAAGAGAGAGAGAGAAAAGTAACATAATAGTAATAATAATAATAATAATAATAATAATAATAATAATTGTCTCTTTCTTGACGCAGGGACAAGAGAGGTTGAATGATGTAGGAGTTGGACAAAAATATAGAAGGGGAGCAGGGCATGCTAAGAGAACTAAATAGAGAGCTGTAGAAAGAGAAGGTAGGGTAGATGCTGCAGGAGGAGGCAGAAAGGGAGAGGACATCTGCCCTTAACTGCAGGGTCTGAGACTATGCCAGTGATGAGGTCACTGTGGCCCAGTGGGACGCGCTGGCCAGTCGGCAGAAAGAGTCGATCATGTTACACTGCACCAAGCTACAGCGTAGTCAGAGGACAGCAACATGTCTGTCCAAAGCTCAGATAAAGAACTTATATAGACTTAGATCGACACGACAATAATGCCAGTCATATTTCTTTAGTTTCAATAAGTTTATCTACATGATCACAAGTAAAGCTAAAAATATTTATATATTTGAGAAACGTTGCCAAATGCCTCCACAGTTTTGGAAATGGCAAGCAAGGTATATATACACCTGACTGCATATGTCACCATGAAACTGTGACGTAGGCTGTAGAGATACAAAACTGTCGGCGTTTCTTTAACTATCCTCTAGTGTATTTACATGAAGCTGATATCATGAAACAAACATTCATGGCATGTGTCTGTCCTTGAAGCTAAACATATAAAATGTTAATGTTGAATTTGATGGCCTGTGTACTACCTGTAATTAATTTGTGTGTGTGTGTGTGTATGGGGGGCGGGGCTCTGACGGACAGGCAAGTGAGAAAGAAACAGAGAGAGAGAGTAGAGAAAGAGGGCTATGTAAGTGACATTACAAAACACACTACAAAGGCAGCACACAGTTCTTTTTGTCACTGTGCCGTAAGCCTGTGCACGCATGCGAGAACACACACAAAACAACATGAACGTTGAAACACATGTTTGCCCATAGATACACACACACACACAAAGAAAAATATGCGCACTTTGAAGGAGCATCTGTGCTCTGTAGTCCCGCAAGCACACAAGAGCATGTGCACGTGAACATTTTGGGGGGGGTGGAGAGGCAGATAGAGCAAACCATAATTTACTGGTTGGACCTTTGGAGATCGCCTTTACACAACCAATACACACATACAC